>CAJVPU010001728.1:0-12126 GCA_910591775.1 Dentiscutata heterogama | reverse complement strand
AAAATATGCAAGGAAAAATATTAAGCAGTTTGTTAAACAAGCTATACAACAAAATTACTATAAACAGACTATTCAAAGAGCAAAAAGAATATAAAACATTAATTATAGAACCAGACTAGATTCTATAAAAGGTCAAATCACATTATAAAAATTAAATATGAAAAAGAAACCCCAAAAACTAGAAAATGCAAAAATTTGAATAGAAGTATATTAACCAATTAGGTGGATACAAGAAGGTTGGTATATGAGTATAGAGGATAAAATAACAGAAAAAGAATAGACCTCTACAATAAGATTACTTAAGAGTAGTACAGCATCTAGTATATTAGATATCACATATAATCTTCTCAAAAATGCGAGTGCATCAACTTAAGAGTATTTTAGACTATTTGCAAACTTCTGCATAAAAGAATTAGCTATACTAGATGAGTGAAAAAAAGTACAAATCTATCCAATTCTAAAAAGTACAAGTTGGAATTTTGATCTAAAAAGCACAAGACCAACTGCTCTTTTAAAGATATTTAAAAAATATATCACAAAAATTATTGCAAATAGATTATCTGAAATCTTAGTTAAATACCAAATTCTTCATAGCTAAAATTTTGCAAAGTTACCAGATAGTTTTACAAAGTACTTTGTTTATATACTTAACATAATAACAGAAGATTCAAAAGAGAAGAATACCAAGCTATAGATAGTTTTACAGAATATAAAAAAGCTTTTGATTTTGTCTTGCTCAAGATACTAAAAAAAACAATAAAAAAAATCAAAGTACTACCCAAATTAATAAAATTAATTGTTTCACTTTTTGAAAGCAAAAAATTATATATAATAATAGCAATGGGTCTTACAAACCCAATAGAAATGAATAATAGAATAGAACAAAAAAAGGTCCTCTCTCTATTATTCTGGTGCATTTTTTATAACTCACTGCTAACAAGAATATAGAAAAATAGAGAACTTGGCTATACTATGAGTACTCCAAACCCAGACTTAATACAAGAGAGCAAAACTAAGAAAGAAAAAATTAAAGCAATAGTAGTAGCATATACAGACAATACTATATAGGTTACCTCTAACAAACAAATAATAAAAAAAACCCTAGCAATAACAAATAAATTTTTCAAGCTTAATAATATATAGATTAATAGAAAAAAAACAAACCTTATAGTATTCAATCTCAAAATCAAAACAGAAAAGTGATATATTATATTTAGCAATAAGAAGATTAAAAAAGAAAAAATGAGTAGCATAACAAGAGTGCTTGGGGTATAGATCAATTGTAGAATGAATGAAAGATATATATATCAAAAAGCTAGAGAAATCATTTAGCAGACAGTTAAAATACTAAGATGGAAAAAACTTTTAGTAAACCAATTAGTATATATTAATAATTTATATATTATTTCAAACTTTACTACTTACTGCAACTATTAAAAACATCTAAAAAATTAATAGATAAAGTCTATCAACCAATACTGTGATTAGCAAAAAAATAAATTAGATTTGCAAATTACAATGCCCAACTATATAGCTGTATATAAAAATATAAGCAACTTTAAGTAGCTAAGCTCAGAATTACTAAATAAGCAAATTATAAATTTGCATAATAGACTAAACAATAAAGAAGTAATTAGCAAAATTACCAAACTATGTATTTGGCAAGAACATAAATTAGCCAATCTAACAGAAAACTTTAATAGTCAAGAAGAACATATAGCTCTTGAAAAGCTCTGAAGACAATACTGATTCTGGTAAAAAAGCAAAGAGTCAAATAACAATTAGACCAATGCAAAAAAGTTGGAGCATTAAGAATATAAGCAGAATAGTATATAGCATACTAGAAAGAGAAATGTTTATTCATTATACAAAGGTCTTAGATGTGTTAGATCTGATATTTATTAAATAGCTCTTGAATATGCAGAAAAACTAAATAATTATATGATCTTATCTTAAATAAACAAAGAACAGATTGTGCAGAGGAAAAGTTCTTATCTGGTTTAGATGCATCAAGAATTAGTTAATAACAGATCATAACATAAGAGAAATACGATATGATTTTTAAATAGATAGCATAAATAAACTCACACTTATAATTCAAAAGATAGAGATATTAAAAGATAAGCAGAAACATAATTGGATACTAGTAGACAATAAAGAGAATAAACTAAATATCTATAGAATAATTAGAAAAAAGAAAAAAAAAATACAAGTAGAGAAATAGTTTATTAGCAAAGAGAAAAAAGACAAGATTAGAATAGATAAAAATAATAATATATCAGAAGGTATCTAGCAATTAAAGTGGATTAATAAAGAAAAGATTATCTCAACAATACAAAGTTTCAAAAAGCAGAACAATAGTTAGGTTTTGAACATGTTGTGAAACATGCTTATAGAAATAGAGAAAAATAGTAAAGTAAAATTAAACAAAAGAAAAGCTAAAGAGTTAGATAGTATAGTATATGCAAGTCTGGCTAACTGAGTTTGTTAGATAGATTAGAAATAAATTATATTAAAAAATAAGGATTTAGTAATTATTATAAGAAGTTAATTTTAGATAAACTTAGTAAAAATATAGAATTAGATCAAAAAACTTTAATTTTCTATACAGATAGTTCACTCACAAAAAAGAGAATAGATAAAGAAATAGTATGCAGACAAGGTTTAGATTGGCTACAAGTTGATGAAAGTGAAGAACACAAGATACAAAAAGGGTGCTTAGTATTAACCACTGGCTATCATTAATGGGAGCAGAATTAGTAGCAATATGAGTAGTATTATATTTTACTCTGATAAAGACTAAAGTTAAAATCTATATCAATAGTGCTATAGCAATAGATGTGATCAGAAGGAGCAAGAGTCTCAAGTCAAATAGAGAGTGGCTAAGATAGAAGAACTATAATTTGCTACTTAAAATTATAGAAACAAAGTATATAAAAGAACTAGAGCTAGAACTAGTCAAAGTCAAAGGCTATAGTAAAAACAAATAAAATAATGAAGCAGACTATTTGGCAAAAATGAGACTTAAAGCACTTGATTTATAGCTAAAAAAAGTAAAGTCAAACTTGAGACTTAGATATAATATTTATTGGCAAAACAAGCTTATTGAAATCCCAACAAGAAAATTTATTAAAAAGCTTAAAGACATAAAAGTCGTAGCAAAGTAGAAAGTATTAAGCCTCATAAGTATACTTGAACCAAGAGATAATATACAAGAATGGAATTGGAAAAGCTTTTGAAAAAGAATCAAATTACAAAGTAGTACTTGATGCATATTAATAAGAAAGGAAAAAAAGCTTAACTTTCTAATCAAGTGTTTATATAATAAACTGCCAACACTAAGCAAATTTGCAAGAAGAAAACCAAATCTGTATAAAAAAAATAACTGCAAGGTGTATAGACAAAATATAGAAGAGACACAAAACTATCTAGCAAGAAGATTGACAGTCTGAAATTGAACAAGTAGCAATAGAAACAGTTTAAGCTCTTATAGATAATTCTAAAAAGAAGACAATTTTTTGAACATATAATTTTCAATGATATCTAATTGGAGAATATCAGAAAGAATGAAAAGAATGGAGAGAAGGTTATATATGTGGCCTTTACAAAATTATGGTAATAAAAAATCTTCTGCATCAAGACCTTTCAGAAGAGAAAGCAAATCTAGCTCTTAACACAATATTGCATATTTTGTGAAATAGTTTTCACAAAATTATATAGTGATAGAGATGTGAAAAGGTAATAGATTGGGAACAAATTAAAGGTATTACAAGACAGCAAAAGGTAGAAAAAAACCCCCAAATGCAAGATATAGAAAAAGTAAAAAAAAAAAAAAAAAGAAAAAATAGAGAAAAAGAAAACACCAAGCACAAGAGATAGAAAAATGTCTAGTTATAAAGAAACTAAAACATAGAAGGTTAAAAGAAAAAGACAAGTATAGTTAAAGTAATAGATGATTTAATAGAAAAAATAATACTAAGTGAAGGTGTAGCGATATAGCAAAGTGGACAGGTTGTCACACCTCTAAGCAAGTTTAATTCAAAGGTATAGAGTTTGAATCCCACTGGCAATGCTTTGAACAAAATTTTTTGTATTATGGTAACAGATCTTCATTGATAGGTTGGGTTATATACTTGTAACTCTAGCTATATCAATATAGCATTGGAAGGTTCAAGGGTATTTGTATTTTACAAAGAAATACAAACTGGTATTGGCAGTGCAAACTCATAATAAGTCCTCAGAACTATAAAAAACCAACAGAAAGAATTTCAAGAACTGAAACTGGCTTGGCAAGACCCAAGTTTGAAAGTAACTAAATCTTTAATGGCATGCCAAAATAAAATTGGATTGCCCCAGAAATTAGTGAAAATAGTTAACAAAAAACCCTTATAGGTTTAGAGTTTTACCAATCTGGCCACTGAAGTCATATTGGAAGAAAAGAACATATGGGCAGCCGTCAATAGAAATCAAGCAAATCAACATTTGAAAAAAAATTAATTCCTTAACTTTCACAGGCCATATCTCAATGAATTTTAAAGCTATCTTAATAATTTAATATTCAAAAGAAAGCTTACGATCTAAGCTTTCTTTTGAATACTAAATCTTTAAGATAGCTTTAAAATTCATTGAGATATGAGCTATGAAAGTTAAGGAATTAATTTTTTTTCAAATATTGATTTGCTTGATTTCTATTGATGGCTACCCATATACTCTAGAAGCATATACCAAGAGACAGATGCCAAAAAGCACATAAAGCCTTACTGAAACCAACTTCACTAGGCTAACTGGATTGGTAGACTAAGGAAACCAAGAACATGGAGCATAAAAACTACATAGAGGCAGTACTAGGATCTGGAGAACTAAACAAGAGTGATTAGTAGCAGTAGAGATTATAAAAAATAGGTGTGTCCCAACTCTAAATATTGAATAATATCATGTATAAGTTACTAATTAAGACTAACCAGGTATATATAAGTAGACCATATACTAAGCATAGCCAGGATTATCTCTAGAGATAAAGTAGTCTTTATTTACTTTATATATTCAACTACTTTAATTTATTCCTTTATAACTACTATCTTCAAAACCAACTATATAACCTTTTTTAAAATAATATTTTTACAACAATTCTATTCTTTGCAACAACTTTTTCTTTTGTTTATTCAAATAATCATATATAATATCTCTTTAAAAATTTATTGTTACTTAACTTAACTTCTTTTCTTGTAGCTGAATTTCTAAAACTTCAAACTTTTTTTTTAAATCATTATTCTCATTTCAAAGACTAATTATACAAATATTTCTATTAGTACTATTTTTTTAGTTTTCTTTCTTTTTTTTTTTATTTCTATTATTTATTTTATATTTTTATCTTTTTATTTACTGTTCCTCTTCAGAAAAATCTATACTAGTAATTTCATATAGATATTTATCAACTAAATTACTATCTTTAATTTTAATTATCTTTTGATATACTAAAACATTCTGTTTAACATGTTTCTTTATTTTAGTACTACTTGCAGCTTCAACTACTACTTGTTAAGATGAAAGACTTCATTTATAAATATGCTTCAAATAACTATTTAAATAATTATATTTGTTCATTTTAACAATCTTTAACTTAATTCAAATAAATTTCAACACAACAAGAATATATGTAGTACAAACCTTAATCTTTATTTAAATTATGATTATCAAAACATGATAACAAATTAACAAAATCTATTAGATAATCATTAATAAAACAGATTTTCAAAAAATATATAATTTTACTATATACACTATAGTAGTTTAGTAGTTAGAGTGTATAATTGCAGGTTGTATATTCAATTTCACCAGTAGGATGTCAGACTTAGTATACTGTAGTAACAAGTACCAACTATATATTTCAAATATTCTTTTTATTTTTTTCTTTATAATTTATTATTTATTACTATTATACTATTTAATTTATATTATTATTTTTTTTTTGTATATTAAGATAACTGCTTAGACTCTTGGCACTTTATTAGTACAAGCAGATATTACAGATCTGAAAACTATATGTGATATGTTACAGTAGTATTACGAAAGTACAACTAGCTACACATACAACTTTTGGTTGTCTAATTTAAGTAGTCTGCCCTAAGATTTTACACTAGCTATCATACTTATAGCCTAACTAGAAAGCTATTTATTTAAACTTTCTGGTTTTAACCCCTGCACTATGTTTTTCTTAATATATTTTTTTGGGATAATTTACTATTAAAAACCCCAAGACTTTAGCCTCCAATTAGTTTAGTTTTCTAAAGAGGCATTTATCCTTATAATAAATCTAACAGAATAATACATGTTCTATATATATACTCACCTGCATGTTCAGTAACTTTTTCCTAACTAGTACCTGTTGTGCTGCCATCACCAGGTTCATATCTCAAGCTATCTTTTCAGATACTGCTATAAACTGATTCATATCTCAAACCACAACCTTCTTAATTAGTTTTCAATTAAGTACTTCTTTCCTTTGCAAGGTTTACAACAATCCTAGTACTCATATTTTAACCTCTTTCTTTCTTAGATTTCTTACTGATCTCTTCTTTACTTCTAGCTGGCAACCTGAAAAGGTCAGTCTGCCCAGGCTTTAGGTGCCTCACAGTTACCTTTTCTTTGATATATACTTTTAGAGCACAAGTTTTTTTTCTCTAGTTGGTGAGCTGGTAGTTTAGCTACTATGTCTTCTCATTTAAGAACCTGGTCACTCAGTTCTCCAGTCTTGGTTTCTAGTTTCAAATTTAGTTTTCTTGTAGCATTATCAAAAATCACTACTACTTTCTAACTCAGAACTTGCCAAATAGATTTTCAGTTATTCTAGTTTCTTGGGTTTATTATACCAAAGCTTCCATTCTAGATAGTATGATCAAGATTACAGATTAGAATCCAACTGATTATTATAGCCATTAACTGTATTACAGGGCTATTTTTTGAAAATATTATCTGTGAGTCAAACTCTAGACCTGCTGTTTGGAGATGTGACAACTCCATTACTTTACTAAGCACACCCTTATACTATTATTTTTATTTTAACTTTATTATAATTCTTCTTTAACTTTACTATATTTATAACTATTAACTTATATTAAACTTTTTTATACTACAAATAATTTACTTATATATCTTATAGTATTACTATAAAACTTTATACTTATCTAGAACTTACCTAGATTTGTATAAAGTTTTTAAATCTAGGTAAGTCTTGACCACTCTAGTAGGTTTAGACCATAGATAATAAACTATCTAAGCTTTTATTTTTGCATATAATTTATATTTATTTGTTATTATTCAAATTAAGTTTTTATATAGTTTTATATTTATATAACTACTTATATAAATTATTAAATAAAGATATAAGCAAGGCCTCATCTTAAAACTAAAAAAAAAATAAATAAATAACTTACAATTGTTCTAACAAATCAATAACCATCATTACTATATATTTGAATTTAACAAATATTTCTTCTTGTAGAAAGGCTATTTGTTATATTAATATTAGATTAAAGTTAGATCTTAGATCTTTATATTTGTCTATAAAATTATCTACTATAAATTTTATTTTTTTCAGAAATACATTATTGTTAAACTTATAATATATCAAAATCTGTTTAGATCTAAATAATAATAAATTTGTAAATAGGTCTTTATTTTTAAAAAAATCAATAATACTAGATACTATATAAACTTCTAGTTTAATTATTGTTAAATCTAAGTGTTTCAAATAGTAAACAATTTTGGTATATACAACTATAGTAGATTTCTTGCAATTATTGTCTATTTTAACTCTTTATAAATAATATTTTCCAATTAGTAGTAAACATGCCAAGAAATTAGAATTATTATTTTTTACTTACATATATACCTAATATAAATTCTATATTCTCTTGAATTATATTAATATTATGTTTTTGGTTTATAGCTTGTTACTATATTAGTAAAAAAATATAAATAAAATAAACACTTCTCAATTTGAATAATATAAGATATATATTTATTTATACTTACTTTCTTCTTTTCTTCTATCTAAATTTCTTTATAAAATTTTTGATATTCTAAAACAGAAAAAAAAAACAACTTAATTTAAAATCTTCAAGATAATATAATTATATAATATGATATATAAAATTAGCTATTCTAAAGTTATTCATTTTTATAATATAAATAGGATCCATGTATATAGTCAATAACAAGGTATACAAGGCATAGCTTATATTAAATCTAGTGTAAAAACACTCATACCAGAACAATAAATCTTCTAAACTATACTCTTTAATACTTATAGTGCTAGTATTCTATAAACTAAGACATATACTAAAACTTTATTACATATGCCCAGATACATATAGCAATATAGACCTATATTGTTATTTTTCTATTCTCTTTTGCAAAATTGTTTATTATCTTCTAAAAAAATAGATAAACTATTTTTTATTGCATATCTTCTAAGTTGTATTAAATTGAAATGAAATCTTCTTTAGCTTTTGCTTATTTTTTGAATTATTTATTTTATATGTAGTTATAGCTTCTTCTAGCTCTTGGCAATATTAAAATTCTATTACATTAACAGTATTTCTTTTCAAACTTTTAATGTTTAGTAGATAGATATTTGGCAACTATTCTTTAAAATACAATATATTGTTTGGTTAGTTGTAGTTAAGGTAAAAATAATTTTTAAATATTTTTAAAAATAATATTAGTTCAATTTTTTTTAATTACTATAAAGTGATAAATTTTCATAACTTAGATATACTGCTTTTTATAAATAAGTTTTACCCATCTCTAAATAGTAGTACCAACAGTATAACAATAAGAAAAAGGACTTATGCACACCTTTACACCAATTTTCATATTTAGTATTATATTATCTTAGTTACAAGAGAACTCTTAGATATAGAAATACATGTTGAAAATTTTGAGATCTTTAGTATTATGGCATAGAGAAAAATTGCTATATATTATACTTTGCTTAACTGCTTAGTAGAGCCTTTAGTTAAGCTAAAGTGTTAAACTAAAGCTATTAAAAAATATATATATATATGTTTTGGTTAAAATTAATAAGTTTTTGTACTAGCTTTGGAGTAGATCTAAAGCTTGGTATTATTTTTTCTATAAACATTGTAAAATAAAATTCAAAATTCATTTGGTTATATAGATAATGTATTATATATATATATTATAAGATATATTTTATTTATTACTTTTTTGCATGTTTTACAATATAGATGTAAATAATAATTGCATTTGTCACAAACCATATACCTGTGCTTCCATCTCTAAAGATATGCTATTTTTTGTAATAATTTTTTTTTTTTTTTTTTTTTTTTTTTTTTATTGGTTCTTTGATAGTCCCGTCAGAACTCAAATACAAAATATTCTACTACTACTGTCTATTTAAATAAACTAAGCTAGTAAACTTTCTTTTGAAATTGTAGCCGTATAAGAGAAGGCAAAAGATATACCAACAAGCAAAAAGCAAGCTCTAGCCAAAAAAAGAAGTGAAGATAATATAAAACAAGTTTTAAAGAAAGTTAAGACACAGGAGCATAGTAAAGAAAGTATCTCTTTAACAAAGTATAAAGAAAAAGAAGCAAGCATTAGAGCTGTTTTTGATAAAGAGGTTGATAACATAATACAAAATGGGGTTGTGCTATTTTGGTTCGGTTCTTGATATGAGCTGACAAGGTCTTCTAACTTACATGTGAGTTGGTGTGACAGGTCACATGTAACTTTCTCTTCTTAAATATCTTTCTTCTTTACTAGAACCCCACAGGATTCTCTTGAGACTATTAATTGGTAAGCAATCTTTTTCTTTTCTGTTTAGTCTGCCCCATGCAAACCTACATGCCTCTTCTTCTATTATGTTCCAGAAGTTTGTGTACCTTTCACATATTGCCAAATAGTTCATTGTCTCCTTTTCACTACTGCATGCTATATAGGTATTCATTTTATATATGTTTGGTTATCTTTTTCTAAGCTCTGTCAAAACTAGAAGTCCTCCACCTATGCACTTGATTCTAAATGCTATTCATTTGCTTGCTGAAATCGATTTATACCTGATGCCTGTTGCTTCTCTGTTCTGCTTTCAAAGCTTTGACCAGTTATAATATACTGTATATAACTTTTTGATATTACTTGTAGCACTTGCATTATGCTATTTGTAATAATTTTTGAATCTTATTTAGTATAAGTGAGAATATAAAGATATTATAAAATTATTTAATATAAAAAAACACTAACTCTAATTCTATCCTAATAATTATTTAAACTATAATTCTTATTCTAACTCTAACTATTCATAAATTTGTTTAAATTAGTTTAAATGGTTATTTTTATATGTTATAATCTTATAATACTTTTATATTTCTACCTATACTAAATATCAACCTAATTTTTTTTCATATTTATTAACAGAAAAAAAAAATTTTATATATAGCTAAAATTTTTTATTATACAAATCTGTAGTGTGTTTGTAACTCATTTATAAACAAGCTATTATTATGACTAGTAGAAGAGCTATTAGCATAATTATATAGTTTAGCTTTAGTTGCAACTATGAAATAAATATGATAGCATTATTTATTGAAACAATAGTAAAAAATTAATAAAAAGCATATTGTTATTACTAAGCTATTTATAATTTGATTAGGAAGCTCTAGAAAATGGTTTTTTTTTATTAACTAAAATAGCTAGAGTTTTTATACTTTTTAGAATTTTATATAATACAATTCTTAAGAGGCTTTGAGGCTACTATAACAGCTTCATATAGTCTAAAATATAAACAAACTACAATATTTTTTCTTTTTAACTACAAGCTTCTGCAAGCCTATATGTTATTACTTACAAAATAGAAAATATCTTATACAAAAACTAAAAACTAAAAAAAACAAAACTTGGGCTAGCATAATCTAGATATACTTACTAGATCTATAATGCCAAAGATATTAGTCTTGGTATTTCAATACTCACATAGAAGTGCTTTCTACAACTATTATACTAGAGTTTCTAAACAAAGGCTTTTATATTAACCAAATACTATTTAATAAAAGCAAACAAACAAAACAAATAAAAAAACAAATAAAAACAAATAAAATAAAGAAATCTATATTCAATACTATTTGGAGAGGAAATTCATCATTAAGTTGAATTACTAGATATTATATATCTCTTTTTGTATATAACTGTTGTATCTCTCTTTAACTATGTTATGTTTATTTTTTTTTATTTTTTTTTTTTTACTTAATTAAAAATTTTATTATTATTTTTTTTTTGTACCAGGTTAAACATGCTTCAAATCAGCTTTAGCATTTGTATTAATCTAGCTTGAAATAAATATGAAATTTACTTGGATGGCTGAGCTTTTGTTTATATTTAGCTTTGATTTGATCTTTAATCTAAACTTAGCTACATGAATTTTTTCTTAGACTTATATTTATACTTACAACTTCTAAAAAAAAAAATAATTTTTTTTTTGACTTTATTAACATTATCTTGGTTGGTTTAGTTAATATATAAAAGCAAATATTTTTTTAGTAGTTTTGAGCTTTTTACTAATTTATAGTGTTTTAGAGTTAAATACAAAGTTTTATCTAAATATAAAAATATAAAAAAAATTTACTTTACACAATTAGCACTATATATTATAACTAGTTAGAAGAGCTATTAGCACAATTATACAGTTTAGCTCTAATTGCAACTGTGAAATAAATATGATAGCATTACTTATTGAAACAATAGTGAAAAATTAATAAAAGGCATATTGTTATTACTAAGCTACTTATGATTTAATCAGAAAGCTTTAGAATACTTCTTTCTTTTATTAACTAGAATAGCTAGTATTTTTATACTTAAAATTTTATATTATACAACTTTTAGAAAGCTTTGAGACTGCTATAATAGCCTCATATAGCTTAATTGATAATCCGCCAGTCAACAGAAGAATAAACATAGTATAACATGACGCAAATCACTATGTAAATCCAATATAGTGTGAATCTAAAAAATTTCTACTGTTCGTCTAAAGAAAACATTTTTTTGTACTAAGTTAATCAATTTTGTAAATTAATTGAAAGTTGTAGAGCTCGTCCTTGCAGTTCTAAT
>CAJVPU010001727.1:0-12127 GCA_910591775.1 Dentiscutata heterogama | reverse complement strand
AAAAAATTTTTTAGCCTATCACCACCTTTTGCTGTGAGGCCCCCTATATGATATTTTCAACTATTTTAAGTATTCTACATGATGCATTATATAGTGAAATTCTAATAAAAAATTAAATTGCACAATGAATGCACAAGAAGCTTAATGATTATTAGAATATTCTTCGAACTTGTTGCTACATGTTAGTTGTATTAGACCCAAATATGAAATTATCATCATTTGATAATGAAACAGCAATAAATATACATAACCTATTATATAGTGCTTATGCACAGTATAAAGAATTTGGTACATCTATTACTGAAGATGATAAAGACTCCCCAAGAAATTATTTTAGAAAACATCATGATAACAAGTTAAAGAGTACTTCCAATGTTCTGGAAGAATACCTTATGGCTATCGAGAAAAATTGTAATCCATTAGACTTCTGGAAAACAAGATCAGCTGATGTATGCTATTCTGGACTAGCAAGAATGGCCCGTGACTATTTGGTTGTACAAGCTACTTCTGTTTCTAGTGAAGAAATATTCTCTAAAGCCAAAAATACAATTAATCTGATCCATAATCAACTATCTGAAGAAAATGCATCTGCAAGCCTCTGCTTAAAAACATGGTACGAATCAGGTATCATCGATTGTGTAGAAGGTTATTATTAAACTGGTATTATTGTATAGGTCAACAAATAAATAATAGCAATAAGCGCAATGAATATTGTAAATTCATAAATATGTATATTTTATAAATGTAAAAGTCATATCGATATATTTTGCTCTAATAATTAATAATAACGTTAAATAGCAGGTTTTATTATTAATAACTTATAATTGTTAATATATTTGTATAAACTGAGTTCAATAACCAGCTTTACATATGTGCTTTGAAACAGTGTTCAAATGGGTTTTTGAGCACAAACTAGCCGGTTGGAGCAGGATAACATCTCTAGTATAATCTCACCTAATAATCTAAATGACTTGATTATATAAGAAGTGCTTACTTTTTGAGAGTGCTTATTGGTATATTAGAAAAAGTGATAAGGCTTCTTATTAAGTATTTGTTTTCGACTTTCTTGTAAGAATTATCATATAGAATAACAATATATGAATTTTGGATATGAAAACTACATTAAAATACAAAAATTGATGTGTATTTTGTGTTTTAGTATTTTACACGTAATAATGTATATTTTACAGACAGCCTTGTGTTTAAATTTTTTGTATTGTAAATTAAAACACAATTAATTTTGTATTTAGAGTTTTGAGGTAAAAATTTAACAAACGTGATAAGTTATGATTTGGGTGTTGACAAGCGAAAACAGGGAATTTCGATTTTTGCTAGCTCCGCTTTCTGATTCGATTCCTGATAAATTTAAATTAAGCACAACATAAATTATATGGTGTGTTAAATCACATTTTTCGGGGTTTGATTTGTAAAATAATTTCGGAAAACTCACAATTCCCTGTTTTCGCTTGTCGACACCCATATCAATATTCAGCGAATCCAGCTTATTTACGTGCAGAGATGATCATCCATTTTTATTTATTTTATTTTATTTTTACTCTTGTTTACAAACGGTGCAGCATTACCACATATCTGTGCATTTTTTTTGTAAACCATTTTGTCAAAGCATCACAATTTCCAGAAAGCAATTTTACCAATTTCATTAATTATTCTATTTTAGGGTTATGAGTAGGATAAAAAATTTATCAGCAAAATAATTGTTTGTAAAATGGCTTTCTTGTTGAGTTGTCTTTTGTTCAGTATTCCAATATATATACCGTGTATATGTATATATATATTTGATTATTATTGACTCACCTAATGTTACGCGTAGCTACACCTGACCTTCCAAATGTTTGCACCCAGTGTTGTACATTTTAATGTCCAATTATACATGCCGCTCAAATCTCAAACCCTGGCCAATTAATGTCTCAAAAACTTTATTTATAAATTGATATATATTTATTTAAATAAATAGTATACAGTATATTCTCATGTTATAGTGTATAATATATTTTTTAAATGTAATTTTTTTAAAGTACGCCTACTCGGCATCCTATTGCAATTGTCGAAGTTTGGGATTTGTCTGGGTTTTACTAGCAAGTATACAGTATGTTCAATGTCCAAACATAATTTAAAATTATATGTTCTAAATATTTTATAACCCGCTTTGATCATAGGATTAGTGTGAAATCGAATTAAACCTCGGCCTGGTCCGGAGTCCGGAGCCAATCCAAAGTATATGATGGTTGGGAGATAGGATCAGAACCCAATCTGATCTGAATTGAATTTTAGTGAATTAAATCATGTTGAATGAATTAAATATATATATATATAACATGTTTAAGCAAGATTTTATCTATGGTCAATCTGTCTTTTATTGATGATATCCTCAATTCATTATAGAGAGTTAACCTGTAATAACTTTCTTATTAAAGAATTTTAATATTGTAATTTTTATCATATATATTAATAGTTATAAGGCATCTGCGACTATAATCTGCCCAATAACAATTTATTATTAGAGTAAATATATATATACTAAATCACATATAATAAATATTTTTACATATCAATATATACTTTCTAAAATCATTGTTATTGTTGTCATTGTGGTTTTGTTGGCTCTAGCTTACATCATTCTTGATTGAAATTTCTACATAAAAATCATCTAAAAATAAGTGATTAAAGGGAAATCTCAGTATAAATCAACTCTACAACTCAGGTGAAATTTAAAAGGTCAGATGATCCCAACAATTTAAATTATAGCACAGGTCGAATTTTAAAATTTATATACCATTTCTGAGAAGTATCAGAAGAATATCGGACTCGATATGTCTAATAGCTATCCGATTTTTGTCTCGTATTTTCACCTATCGGGAGGACATCTGCATAACAAATATCCAATACTTTTTGATAGAAATATCGGATATCTGACGTTCATATCGGAACCGAAATCCTTTCAATAGGTGAAAATACGAGTTAAAATCGGTTACTATCCGACGTCCAATATCCTGCTGATCTCAGAATATAGAATTTAAAATTAAACCTGCGTCATTTTCTAACTCCTAAATCCGTGCTAACCCTGATCAACAAATCAGGATGCTTGTAACCCTATCCTAAATCAAATTAACCATTGTTGTCAATTTAGAATAATGATGTATCGAACGTTTTTGCTTAGTAGCTAAGCCACCCCTAATACAATGAGATTTCATTTATAGCAATGATTATTCGAATTTAATCGTTATCGGGCATTACCCTTTACAATTTATTATTAACTGCATGCATACATAACAAAAAAGACTATAAATTTAAAGAGAATGACTAAAAAAAAAATCAATTTACCAGAACATGCGTACGTACGTACCTACTTAGAATTACAATCATATTAAAAGTCTGCATACCAGATACACATATATGTACGTACGTAATTAAAAAAATAAAGACTTGACCATTTTTTTATAATACTTTTTCGCTCTATGTCACAAATTCGTGTAACACTGTTTGTCTCCTGCGTTAACAGAACATTCTTTTTTCTACAATAAATTCGTTAAAAAATCATCAATTTCTTAATTTCCTCGAAAACAATTTTCTATAATGCATCAAATTAATCGAATTCATTCAATTAAATCATTATTAAAATTGCGTCTTTATAACACCGCATTTACAAAAAAAGAGAAAGTTATTCGTTTTTATAGCAATAAAAATAATTTAACTTCATTCAAATTAGTATATGATAATCCAAAGATTAAAAATAATTTAACTTCATTCAAATTAGTATATGATAATCCAAAGATTAAAATTAATTTTTCTAAACAACAACCTCAAATAATTTTAAAAAGAGGTTTAAATCAAGATACTAATGCTGCGGGTGTTTGGGATCCTTTTCCCGGTAAATCAAATTAAATTTATTTGGTTTAAAAAAAAAAAATTTTAAAAAAATAAAAAAATAACTCACTTAAATGAAATTCTAAACTATAGATAAACTTTATTTTTTATGTGAATGATAGATCCATTTCAACCGATTGTAGAAAAATCTGCTGAAACTGCATTAGATGAGCAAAATAATCCGAAATCGAAAAAAAAGTACCCTGATAATAATAATGAAAAAAGGAAACGATCATTTCTATCACCTCGAGTCATGGATGCTGTATTGACAACTGTAATGGGATTAGCTGCTGTTGGTCTTGGTGGTGTATTTTATCAAGCATGGTAAGTAATGAAAAAAAAGAAACTATTTAAATCTATTTTAATTTCAATTTCAATTAATCTAATTCAAATTTATCCAGGTACGAATGGAACGAAGCTCACCAAGTAGAATTGGCGTTCATAAAACCTGCACCGTTAGTAAAAAGTAGAACAGGTGATGAATTCTTCAAAAGAGAGGAAACAAAACAAATTCGTGAAGTGGTAGAAGGTCGCGCTCCCGGAAAATACTTTTTAATTGTAGGTGAACGAGGAACGGGAAAAACTCAATTAATTTTAAATGCAATGGATAGAATTAAACAATATGGTGTTGTATTTACTGATGCACATTCAGATAATGAAATTTTTAAAGTTAGATTGGGTAAAGCTTTAAAATATACTTATAGAGAAGATTACGTTGGTCAGCTTTTTGCAAGAGAAGCTCCTGAACGAGGTAACCTCAAAATTTTATACATACCGTAATTTCATATAACTATGTGTATATAATAATATATATATATATGTATATATGATTATATCATTTGATTTATCTTAGGCTCTGCATTACTTGATGTTGAAAAAGCTTTAAATATGGTAGAAGCAGTTGCAATAAAATATTCTAAAAGACGTGGTCGCCCATTAGTTCTTGTTATCAATAACATTCATACACTTAAAGATGACGAAGAAGGTGACGATCTTTTAGAATTATTACAACAACGTGCTGAATCATGGGCTGCTACTAAGATTGTGACAATGATATTTAATACCGATGACTATTTAACACACGAACGCATGAGTAAATATTTCTTATATATCTATGTATAAATTTTAATATACGGTACTTACTCATTTGTAATTTATAACTAAGAGAGAGATGCTTCTCGAATGGAGGTTATAAGAGTAAGAGAATTACAAAAGGAAGAGGCGGTAGACTTGTTAAAAGCAAAACGAAAAAACGAATCTGAAGAATACCTGAGAGAAATTGTTGATCGAATTGGTGGTCGTCTTTCCTATATTGATAAATTAGCCAGAGAACCTGACATTTCTGGTAAATTTTTATTTTATTAGTATCTATTGCATTATACTGTATAATATTGTATGTCATAGCTCTTATATATATATATTATTTTGTCTCTATTAGCAACAGTTGAAAGTTTAATAGATGAAGAACGAACTTGGATAATTAATCAAATAGGTCTAATTCCTGATTTTGAAGAAAGTGCTTTTGATGATCAAAAATATGCTTCATGTGCTTGGAAATTAATTCGTGAAATTGTAAAATCTGAAAGTAATTCTGTTAAACTAAATGACGGCAGAAAAATTACTGGAAACCCAAAATGGATAGAAATGATGGATCATGATAATATTATTATGATTGATGAACATCAAAATATTAGAGCTGATTCAAAAATTTTACTAAATTTATTTAAAGACATCGTCTCTGAAGATGACTTTGATGAGACATTAGACAATGTTTGTGAAAGAGTCGAAGAAGTTGATAAAGAACAAAGAACGAGGGAATTAATATGGAGTAAAAAGAATGACCAAGTGGTTAGAGTTGGAAAACCTAATAGAAGTTGGTTTTGATAAAATATTAAACAATAGATTTTTAGAAAAAATTTTTTTTGTTTGTATAAAGCTTTCGATATTTTATTAGTTATCAATATTTAAACTTATTTGTAAATTGTGGTAATAAGATTAGCTGTAATGTATGTGCGTATTAAAGTAGGCAAAAATAAAGCTCGGTTAAAAAACCAACGAATCATGAAAATCTTTACTCGACTCAAGTCGGCGACTTGAACTGTTAAGCTGATACTAAAATTTGCCGATGCTGAAACTTGGACCTATTTTTTAGGAAATTTTATAAAGAAAATCTTCAGTGCTACCCTAATCGTATAATCGTTTGGCCGTTTAACTGTATATTTAATAGTTTAAATTAGAGATTGTACCCGTCAAGAAAATCTCTACCCAGGTACAATTATGCAATCGTTAGGAACCGGAAATCAAAATAAGTTTGTTGTATTAATTTTTTATAGCATAACGATAAATAGTTTCTTAATACAATAATAAATGTGTGATGCCAAATTAAAACCAGGAACTAATAGTCTTTGTAATCGACCCTTATTTATTGACTTGACTAACTGTTCAATCATTTCGTTTAATCGAAATTAATTTAAATGATCTTTATAACGATTTTGCCGAAAATTCGTGAATTTTAAATTTTGGCCAATCAGAGTAACTCTAAAGAGGTTGTTAGATTAACAAGGGGAACCGTCGCACTAGACCAGTGAGTTTTTAATCTAGTTAAAATACTCATAAAATGATTATAGACAAAAAAAGGAAAAAGAGTCATAGGAAGTCTTTTGTATGATTGGCTGTTTAAATCAATTTAATTTTACATTATTTATACAGTTTAAAGTACTTTTTAAAAAAAAAACAAAACTACGAAGAATAAACAAAAAAGAAGTATATAGAAAGTTTTATTAGGGTTGTAGGACTCCACTATTAAAAAGTATCTCCATCACTTTTTGTTTTAGAGAAGTTAGCATAATAGCGACTTCTTAAAGATAGATTGAATTAGGTTATCACCGTGCTAACTTCTCTAAAACAAAAAGTGATGGAGATACTTTTTAATAGTGGAGTCCTACAACCCTAATAAAACTTTCTATATACTTCTTTTTTGTTTATTCTTCGTAGTTTTGTTTTTTTTAAAAAGTACTTTAAACTGTATAAATAATGTAAAATTAATTTGATTTAAACAGCCAATCATACGAAAGTCTTCCTATGAGAAACCACATTATGGCTGAATTTGTAATTGGGAGGAGATTAAAGATAATGACTGATCGTCCGATGTAGTATTAAAATTAGGGATCCAGATTATGTTTATTTTTCATTACAGTGAGTTTGTGCACATATAAATAAGAACATGTCCTTGAATTTTTTTAGATTTCAACAGAAGTTCTTTGTTGTGCAATATACCCGGGTATCATGCTGTTTTAGAACCTGGATCTTTTGATCAGTGCAGCATGGCACTTAACAAAATATTATTATAATTTCCAGATTTGTACAAAAATTTGGATTAAGTCTATTATAAATGATCTCTTCTTGGGGTGACCAATCATTGGAAGTGGTAAATGGCAGTCTTAGAAATTAAAATATGCATTTACAGTCAAACCTCTCTAAGTGCATCCTCTATAAGTACACACCCTCTCTAAATGCATGCTCAAATGCTAGCCCAAATATATACTTGACCTCCATAAATGTACTTTTTTTTATTATTCTCTATATGCATATTATTAAAGTGTGGTTCTAAGGGTGTGCATTTAGAGAGGTTTAACTGTACTATGAAATATATAATAAAGCTAAGAGGTTAAGTTATAG
This sequence comes from Dentiscutata heterogama, assembly GCA_910591775.1. Classification (NCBI taxonomy): domain Eukaryota; kingdom Fungi; phylum Glomeromycota; class Glomeromycetes; order Diversisporales; family Gigasporaceae; genus Dentiscutata; species Dentiscutata heterogama. The sequence goes on along the minus strand of CAJVPU010001727.1, from coordinate 4,564 downwards.
CAAGACCTGTTAAAGGGTTAAAAAAAAAAATTAGCAAATATAGAAAATCTTTATATTAATTGATACAAACCAAGTTATAAATTATAGTATAATTCTAACTATTCTTGATATTGTATTGGTTATGCAAAAAATAAAGATAAAGTAAAAGAACTCTAATTATTCTTTTTAATAAAAAAAAAATCTAATATAAGCAAAAAAATTACTTATCTGGATTTAGAAATCAATATTAAATAATTTTTTTTTTTGTTAAAAAATAAAAATAGAAATACTAATATTGTATCTCTTAATTAATTCTTAAGTTACTATAGAATTACTTTATTTATATTAAGAAAAATAGAAGCTGATTATGTTTTTAAAGTATATAGAGATAGGAATAATTCCTACTATAGTCAACTCTCCATATATATACCCCTTAAGACTAACTATAAGTGTGTATTTATAGAGAGTATATATTTATAAAGAGTAATTTTATAAGTGTCATTATTGGTTAGAACTGAGATATAGTGTGCAATTATAGAGGGTGTGTATTTATAGAGCATGTATATATAGAGGTTTAACTGTATTAATATTTATAACAATTGGTATATAGATATAAAATAGATTATACTTTATTAGTTGAATATTATAGTGTAATAAATAATAGACCAAATACTTTAACACTTAAACAAAAAAATAATAAGATCAAGAATATTATCAATTTATATAGAGATATTTCTGATAATAATAACTAATAATGCTTTTTAGCTTTTATCATATTCATAGTAAAATTTTTGTTATTATTATACAGTATTATTAAAGACAAACCTATATAAAGATTTAAAGCTAAATAAAAACTTAAATGTGGTATCATTTAAAATTATTTTTTTCTTTACTTTTTTTCAAGAAATATCTGGATTTGCTAAAGAGTTAACAATTTCTAGTTCAATTTCAGATTTTACTATTTTTAGTAATTAATAAAGAAAAATCGAATTCTTCTATACAATATCTGTTTAACAATTTTAGATACTAGTTTTAAGATATTATTGCTAGAGGCAACTGTTTTACAACTATTTTTAATCATTGGATTTAAATTTATTTGTTATTTATTAATATATAGAAAAAAATTTATATTTTTTTTACCTATAAAAATTTTTTTTGCTTTTAAATAAAGTTTTATTAATAAATTACTAAAAGTGTAATAATAAAAGTTGTAATCCTTTAAATAAACTATAATATTGTTTTAAGAATTATATATTTAAAATTAATATTTAAAAAGTTTGTCAAGAATTTATAAATAATTTTTTTGATTAAAAATTTTTTTCAAACTTGTCTATTTTTAGCTTATAAACAACCTAAACTTTTTTCTTATACTATAAAAATTAATTTTGCAAATAGTAATCCTTATTTTCAAATATAATTGTACCAAGTTTTATTTAGATATTTTAGCATTTTAAAAAAATAGATCAGAGCTAAAAAGTACAAAAATGCAGAAAAATTTACCTGTGTTAGTTTACATATTAAGAGATAGAGACTAGTTCAGTACTGGCCCAAAACCAGTCCAGCTCGCACATGATATGAATAAAATGTCATTTTTGACATATTAAATAAAATTTGATAAATGTAAATCAATAACAATATGTTCTGAGTGGTGGTACTTTAAATAAAATTTGCTAATTGGAAAATCAATGAAAGGTACTTTAATTGGTGAATTAAGTTAAAATTAGTTAGGTGCTGACTTTTCAATCAATAATAGTAAAGTTTGTAATAAAATGTATTATAAAATCCATATTAACTGCTAGGGTAGGACTACTGTAGGACTTGTTTTTGACAGGTGGGTGAACTAGTTTTCGACTAGTCCTGTACCAGACTTTTTAGGGACTGGACCGGGACCAGACCAGATGCACCACGACATAATTTTTCATGTTTATTTAAGCAATATGGGCACCATGATTTAGCATGCTTCATATCATTAAAACTTGCAAACCACTTATGGCTTTTGTCACACATCCATTGCATCGAAGCACAAAGATTTATATATTCCGTAGAAAGACACCTACCTCCTCTGCTATGTGCAATTTCTTTAGCTTCCATAAGGCTATAAGGAAGGTTCCTGCACATTGTGCACACCACCTACCTTTATTCCATTAAGAGGTGTAGACCACTCATCACCTCGAGAGCATCTCCAAAGTAGTGGAGTATTTATATTGACATATTCTGTAGAAAGGCATTCGTCACCACGTTCTTGTACAATACTATTTGCTATGTCAACATTAAGATATCGGCATCGTTGGCACCAAGTTCCTTTAATAACATTCTTAGCTGAAACCTTCCATTTATGTCCTTTTACGCATTGCCATTCAAGAGGATCTTGTTTATTAATATATTCAGTTGCAAGGCAAGTACCTCCTTTTTTTCTGCAAGTATTTGCATATCCGCAATAGTTCAAGTTCGGGTAGGGCGATTTGCAGGGCATTGTGGACACCATGATTGTATTCTAGTAAGAGGTGCAGTCCATTCATGATTTCTAGAGCATCTCCAAAGCTCGGTGTTTTTTTATTGCTATATCTTTCAGAGAGACATTCACCTACTTTATTATATGCGATTTTTTTTTAACAATATCTAATGTTAGTCTTGCCATTTGTAACTTATTAAATATTTATTGTTTATGTATCTCTTTAAGAAGCTGGAAAATTCCTCTCTTGAAATAACTGCTACTCCAATATTCATTTTCTACTTAGCTGGCCCGGGCCATTTTCATATATATCTACAAATTAATAAAGTTATATTTGTGATTTGATGTTTAAATACGTTCATTCACCAAGAATTTTATTTACCTTGTTGTCAGAAAGATCGAATTACATTTAATGCTACACAACGGTAACAGAATCGACAAGAAAAAAAATCAAATAATCTGTACGTACTGAATCCTTACAAGGTTTATCATTATTGTCATGCATAATTTATTTACAGGTTTGTATCGCTATAAAAAAAATACCCACGTATATTATTTTTTTCTGCTGATATATAACAATGAAAAATCCAAATAACACATTAACAAATAAAAGAGTCAAAATTACTTCGAAAAGTGGCATATTTAGAGGATGGAACCACGGGTATAAAGTTTGTGACAAATATTTACACCTATATTGCAAAATGTGCAAAAAAGTTAAGGAATGGTACAAGTGTTTTATTGGCTGTTGCAAAACCCCCAGAATATTCTAGACTAAATTTGGTCAACAGCTCTCACTTTCCAAATCTTGATTAGCCATATATATTAGCTTCCCGTATTACAATAATAACTTGTGGGTGCATACAAGTCGCAAACAGACATAAGTTTACCAGTTAATTATAACTCGACTACGTATAAACTGATCGTCAGACGATTATTATAGGAGTTGATATACGACTGGAAACATATATATGTCGTGCCTCAGATCAATTCTTGCGTCAGATTAAAACCGGCCTAAGTTAGATTAGGGTTAGGGTAAGAATCTGGGAAGGATTTGGGCTTAATTTAAGTCAATCAATATCGATCAGTTAATGCGGGCCAAAAAGTTGACATCTGACGCAAGCATTAATCTGAGGCACAACATATATAATCTGCTGAGAAATAGTTTTTCGTCATATTCTAAAAATAGGTTTTCGGCATGAAATGTATGTTTCGAGTAATTTAAGCACGTTTTTTTGACAAAATTTTTTCCCACCAAAAAAGGAGTGATAGCAATCCGAAATAAAAGAGATGTAAGGAGAATATATGACTTTGTCTTCAAAGTTTTTCAAAAAATTTCAAAATGTATTCTTCTGAAACCCCATCGTTGCTGTTCTTATTCAAGAAACCACCTATACAAGAGGCTTGATAGGTGAGGTTGATTTCGAAATATTAAAAAGCGTTGGTGGTGAAGTCATTCATAAAGGGTGAGTTTTTTTGCTAAGTATTTGTTGAGTTATCGTATATCCGAAGTTACGCTGTCCCATCAGTGTAAAATGTCTGAGAAAAATTGAAAGCTCTTCGTGGCCTATGTTTCGACATAGAACGTTCTTTTTCTCAGTTACTTGGTGTTCCTGCGGTCGTCAATACACGGGGAATTTATGGATGAATAGGATATATGCTAACTAATGAGTGCGTTACCGTAGACTATTCCGGCCGTGCAACATTTAGTTGTTAATAGCTATGACATAAATACTTAATTATTTAATAATAGTCGTCGAGGAGATGGTGGTGTGGATATTATATATAAACTTCGAAATAAAAAATTTGGATTCAAATTAAAAATTGGTGTAATATGATTGGTAAATATTGTATTTATTTATTTATTTGCCCTTTTTTTATTAACGTTAGTTACATAGTTAATCAATTATAGGGCCAGATGTCGTTCGTGCATTGAGAGGTGTTACGTGCTTAAAAAAAGGCGTTATAGGTGTTGTAGTTGGAAACAAGTTTTTCCCGGTGCGATAGACAGCAAATTTATCCAAAAAACATCCGATTATCCTTACAACTAAAACTTGTCTCCTTCAAACTTTTCTTAATCTTACCCTTAACATTAATATCCGAACTCCTATTGACCCTACTTTTTATAACAACGAT
>CAJVPU010001726.1:0-12129 GCA_910591775.1 Dentiscutata heterogama | reverse complement strand
CCAGATCATTCCGTTAGTACATGTTATGATTATAATCCAACACCATTTTATTATAATAAAAATGGTGTTGGATTATAATCATAACATGTACTAGCAGAATGATCTGGTATTGTAAATTAATTTTTTTATATGGTGCACACCGGGTGAAGGATCAGTTGTGTAACATCGACGGTTCCTCCTGTTACGTATTGTCAGGTGATTTCTGATTTTTTTAAGAGAGGATACAGAATTTTGCAAACCGCAATAAAATTAATAATTGTTATCATTATTTACTGTAAAAAAATTGTGCTACGAAACTTACTCGCTATTGCAGTGACACACAGTATGGTTAAGTTCGTGATTTCTATCATTATTTACTATAAAAAAATTGCTACAAAAAACTTACTCGCTATTGTGGTGAAACACAGTATGTAGTAAAGTTAGTTTGTTTGAATTAACAATCGTGATTTCTATCACGATCTACTGATAAAAAATTTGTTACAAAACTTACCGACTATCACAGTGACACGCAGTATGTAATTAAGTCAGTTTGTGATTTCTATCAATTTACTATAAAAATTTTGTTACAAAACTTACTCGCTATTGCAGTGATACACAGTATGTGGTTAAGTTAGTTAATATTGGACTAACTGCCAAAATTTCTAACATGATTTGCTGTAAAAAATTTTGTTACAAAACTTACTCGCTATTGCGGTGACACACAGTATATGAAGTTATTTTAGCTTGTATTGGAGTTAACAGTTGTGATTTCTATCCTAATTTACTGTAAAAAACTTTGCTACAAACTTACTATCTATTGCGGTGAACAAAAAAATGTGGTTTAAGTTGAGTTAGTTTGTATTGAAATTAACATTCGTAATTTCTATCACGATTTACTGTTATAAAACTTACTTGCTATGGTGACACGTAATATTGAGTTCGTATCAGAATTTATAGTCGTGATTTCTATCATAGTTTACTCAGGGACGGTGAATACTTCCGTAATAAAATTCCATCTTATTTTGGTATGATCAATAAATTTTAAGTATCCAATCAAAATTTAATTTTTGGAATGATTGGCTATAATAATTTCATTTTATTTCATTTATTCTTAATGGAAGTTTTCACCGTCCCTGAGTTTACTGTAAAAAATTTTGTTACAAAGCTTACCGACTATTGCAGTGACACAGTATGTGATTGAGTCAGATTGCATTGGAATTAATAGTTGTAATTTCTGTCATGATTTACTGTAAAAAATTTTGTTACAAAACTTACTAGCTGTAGTCACACATTAAGTGGTAGAGTTTGCACTAGAATTAATAGTCGTAATTTCTATTATGATTTACTGTAAAAATTTTGTTACAAACTTACACGCTATTATGGTGATACACAGTATGTGACTGAGTTAGTTTGTACTAGAATTAACAGCCATGATTTCTATTATGGTTTACTGCAAAAATTTTGGTAAGAACTTACAAGCTATCACGGTTACACAATAAGGTTATGTTAGTTTGTATTGGAATTAACAATTACGATTTCTATTAAAAAAAAATTGTTACAAAACTTACAGACTGTTGCGGTGACGCACATTATGCGGTTAAGGTTAAATTAGTTTGTATTGGAATTAACAGACGTGATTTCTATCATGATTTACTGTAAAAAATTGTTACAAAACTTACGGGCTGTAGTAAAACACATTAAGTGATTAAAATTGTGTTAGTTTGTATTAGAGTTAGCAATTGTAATTCCTATCATGATTTACTGTAAAAATTTTGTTACGAAACTTACGCGCTATTGCGGTGATACAAAGTATGTGGTTAAGATATTGAAATTAATAGTAAATTTCTATCATGATTTACTGTAAAAAATTGTTACAAAAACTTACGCACTACTGCAATGATACACAGCATATATGTGATTAAGATATTGAAATTAATAGTAAATTTCTATTATGTTTTACTGTAAAAATTTTGCTACAAAACTTACAAACTATTTCAGTGACACATAATACATATATGGTTAAGGATATGGTCAAGGTTGAGTTAGTTTGTATTTCGGAATAAACAACTGTGATTTCTATCATGATTTGCTGTAAAAGTTTTGTCACAAACTTACTAGCTATTATGATAATACACAATATGTGATTAAGGTTGAGTTAGTTTGTATTAAATTATGCCATTATTTCTATCATGATAAAAATTTTGTTAAAAGCTTACCCGCTATTCGGTGTCACACAGTATGTGGTTATGGTTGTATTTGTATTGGATTTAATAGTCGTAATTTTTATCATTGAGTTACTGAAAAAATTTATCACAAAACTTACACGTCACTGCGGTGACACACAGCATGTGGTTGTATTAGTTTGTATTGGAGTTAAAAGTATAATTATTTTACTGTAAAAAATTTTGTTACAAAACTTACAAACTATTTTAGCAACATACAGTATGTGATTAAGGTTGAATTAGTTTGTATTGGATTACATCCGTGATTTCTATCATGATTTGCTGTAACAAAATTTGCTACAAAACTTACTGGCTGTAGTAACACACATTGTGTGATTAAAGTTGAATTTGGTTTGTATCAGAATTAATAATTGCGATTTCTATCATGATTTACTGCAAAATTTTTTTTAAAAACTTACGGGCTATTGTGGCGACACAAAGTATGTGGTTAAGGTTGTGTTAGTTTGTATTGGAATGATTTACTGTAAAAAATTTGCTACAAAACTTACCGGCTGTAGTAAAACACATTAAGTGATTAAAATTGTGTTAGTTTGTATTAGAGTTAACAATTGTAATTCCTATCATGATTTACTGCAAAAAAATTTTGTTTCAAGACTTACAAGCTATTGCGGTGACACACGATATGTGTGTTATTTTGTATTGGAATTAATAGTCGTGTTTTCTATCATGATCTACTGTAAATAAATTTATTACAAAACTTACTTGCAATTGCTGACACACAGGCATGTCAAGGATATGGTTAAGGTTATTTTAGTTTGCATTTAAATTAACTATCGTAATTTATCATGATTCACTGTAAAAAATTTGTTACGATACTTACTTCCTGTAGTGATACACAGTGTGTGGTTAAGGTCGAGTTGGTTTGTATTGAAATAAATAGTCGTGATTTTCTATCATCGATTTACTGTAAGAAATTTTGTCACAAAACTTACATCCTATTGTGGTGACACACAGTATGTGGTTAAGGTTGTGTTAGTTTGTGTTAGAATTAACAGTCGTGATTTCTATCATGATGTACTGTAAAAATTTTGTTATAAAACTTACTCGCTATTTCGGTGACACACAGTATATGGTCAAGGATATTATTAAAGTTGAGTTAATTTATATTGGAATAACGGTCGTGATTTCTATCATGATTTATTGTAAAAAAAATTTTGTTACAAAACATACTAGCTATTGTGGTGATACACAATAGTTTGTGGTTAAGGTTGTATTAGTTTGTGTTAGAATTAACAGTCATATTCCTAACATGATTTACTGTAAAAAATTTTGTAGTTAAACATACACACTATTGCAGTGACGGTATATGGTTAAGGTTGAGTTAGAATTAACATCGTGATTTCTTGATCTGTAAAAAATTTTGTTACAAAACTTACCTGCTATTGTGGTGACGCAGCATGTAGTTATGTTTGTATTGAATTAATAGTCGTGATTTCTATCATGGTTTACTGTAAAATTTGTTAGAAAACCTACCCACTATTGCGGTGACGCACAATATGTAGTTAATGTTGAGTTATTACAGTATTATGATTTACTACAAAAAATTTTTTTTTACAAAACTTACGCGCTACAGTGACACAAGCATATGGTTGAGTTCCTATTTGCTTCTGGAAAAATTAAAATCCTAAAAGTTTACAATGCACATTACACCTACAGCTTGTTAACTATTTTATGGGTTTTTGTTGCCCATTCATCGCCAGGCATAATTTCCAACAATTTCTCCAAGTCAACAACTGATTCCTCATATTTTTTCATCATAGAATAAGTTTCTCCTCGATATCTTAGTGCTATTATATTGTCTGGTTCATTTTCTAGCAGTTTAGTTAAATCTTCAAGCACTTTATCATATTTGCCCATAAAATAATAAATTTCTCCTCGATATCTTAGTGCTATTACATTATTTGGGTCATTTTTTAACAGTTCAGTTAGATCTTCAAGCGCTTTATCACATTCGCTCATAAGGAAAAATATTTTTTCCTGATGGCTTAATTCAAGTACATTACTTTGCTTTTTTTCTAATGACTTTTTTAATTCATCTACATATAGATCAAAAGGTTTAAAATTTATACAGTTTTCTTTCCATAATGATAACTTTTTATTGAGATCATCATTGGCCATCACTATTCAAAATGATAAGAGATATTATTAAAAATCTTGAATACGTGTAAAGAATAATATCATAGCTAAATAAATTTACCTGGATATTCAAACTTCTTATGTCCAAAATTTGCTTCTATAGATGCATTTTGTGACCTTAGTCCAATGCAAGGGTACAAATTATTTTTTAAATCATCAGGCAAATAGCATGTAATTCCTTAGCATATCAAATATCAAGTATAATTAATTAATCCATTAATTAATTAAAAATATATAGATATAGCGATGGATTTACCTTGGTTTACACCATTTTTAGTATAAAATATCATCTTATTTTTAAAATTTAAATAGCATCCAATTGTATCACCAGTAGTATATGACTCTCCATATGGTTCGCAGCCTCCAGAACAAAAGGAATATCCATCGTCACCATGGTAACCACATCCCCATGATTCATTTTCCTTATTTTCTTCATTTTCCTTATTGCCTTCATTACTTTTCTTATATTCCTGTCCTAAGGTGATATTTTATAGATGTTAATCTGTAATTATTAGAAAATAATATAAAAATTTGCTATTACCAGGCATGAGCATATCGTTTATGTAGACTGAATCATCTATTGCCATTTTTATATCGCTTTTCCTTGTACAATATCCGACTCCAATCATTCTATCAAGAAATAGAATTGAAGGAAGATTGAAAAAACAAAGATAATGTTTATGACACAAAATGACTATTAATAATATTACCCATTTTTTCCATTATCTATAATTTTAATTTCAAAGTAAAATATCCAACATTGTGAAGGGATTGGATGATTTGCTTGAATTATAGCAGCTTTATAATCATCAGGATCTTTAATTAAAAAGTTTTTTTTTAATAATTTAAAAAGCTATGATAATATTTTTTTAATTAAACTACCAACGATTAATGCCATCTCTGTGAGATTTTCATCTCCATCTTACCTGTATAAGTCACTTTAAGTCCATTTGAATCTATGTTAATAAATGGTGATTTGTCTTCAATATCCCATGCAGTAGGTAAAACAATATCACTGTACGAAGTTGCTAAATTTAAATTTTCCATTAGGTTAAATTCAATTCAGATGTTTCGTTTAAACGATTAGTGAACACATAAAAGTAATTTATAGAAAGATTGGCTTTGTATGTGAATTCTCGAACGCAATGTGCTATTTATGCACATCAGTATGCAGTACAAGTACTGTATCACATCAGCCATCTCTAAATACAGTAGTCGAAGTTTTGTCAATTTATAGAATATACGTACGTACGTACGTTCATACGTAGCTCTTTCGCTAATAAAAATTGTAAAAGATTTAATAAAATTAGTATACAAATCGTCGCTTCGCTAACGGTCTAAAAAATCCATTATATTTCATCCAGGATGTAGCTCGGGATAACTCAAACATTATGACATTTAGTCTTATGTACAGTATAACTGATAAAGTTCTAAATTCGTACGTACGTTTCTAATCATCTGGTTTTGGTCGTCCTATATAATTCTGTAATTTTGGTAAACTCCCGGAAAATACAAATTAAATTATTGTTCACATTCGGCTAAATTGATTAAATTTATTAGTCTCTTTGCAACTATCTTCATTTCTTAGAAAGCCAACCAATGTCTGAAATAGATTGCAGAGTCCAATAAAAATTTTAAATTTCCGCAACTAAAAACTGAATTGCATATGCGGATTCCGCATACAAATTTGCAAATTTATAGGTTTAAGTTAAATATTTATGTGCGCAATAATCCGCAACCAATTCAGTCGATAAGTTGCCAGTGATGACCAACATCAGAAACTTATCGATTTAGTTTTGTGCAATTTTTCAATTGTCTCGAATAGTGAATTGTCCCAGTAAGTTACAAGTTATCAATTAGGTTACGGTTACGGCAAAAATCGTATGATCCAAATGTGCTGGTAACAAGTAAATAAGCTTTGATGTCGTAACAATTAATACCATTTTAAAATGAAACAAATCTTTTCAAACCTTCCTTGTGATGAATCCGTTTTCTATAGTGTGCTTTATATATGTATCTAAACCCTTTTTATTATTATATATAAGTTATAGATGCTATATAAATTAACAATTTTATGACGTGATGTTCTCTAAGAAAAACCGGACATAAAACTTTAATTACCAGAATTAGCCCCTAAATAATTCTGATTAGCGACATGCGCTACCGCTACATAATTAAATTTAACTGTTAATTACAGATTATGTATCATCGTCGTAGATAAGATTTGTTCAGAAGCTGAGCCCAATAAATTACAAACTTCAAAATCTACATTATGGCTTTCCTTTAGCAGCACTCTTCATACTCGTTATGAATGAAAAATAAAATAAGCTACAGTAGTTACGACATGTAAATAAATTATCTGTGGTTATATCGTTAAATAACGGTGCATACACTTGGTACGATTTGTCGTATTTTGAAACGACAAGTTATAATTAGTTACAAATAAATTTTTAATACGGTATGTCCCAATGCTTCAAGTTTCGAAATAATTTCTCAGATTATTAATATAATCAGCAATAACGTGAAATACCGCAAAAATCATGGAACTAGAATCTAGATGTAGAAATATTAGAACTATGCAGTTCCTTTTTTTGTCGCACTAAAAAGTAGTATTAATGATATTATAAAAGTATCCACATGATTTTAAGTGAATTAAAAGAATTAAAAGCTATTATCTTTAAATAAGCTAAAATATAATTTAAAAATTATATTTCAGCTAAGAGAATTTTTTATGAATAAAATTTAAAGTTTATAGAGGTCAAAAAGTATAATTTTTTCTGTGGTTTCTTGGCTTCAATTAACTTTGTCCCGCTAGAATTAGATATTAATGTAGACCAGAAGAATTTAAATAATATTATTTTGAGACCACAAATTGATCAATTTTTTTTAACGGAGACTACAAATTTCAGAGTACGGTTCTTAGTTATGATATTTAGGCGAATAATACACTAATTAAAAATGACGTGATCAACGTTAGGAATGCTACTATGTCAGAATCAAAGTTTAGTCTGCATCGTACATAAATACTGTAGCCATATACAAAATAAAAATAAACATGTCTATTATTTTGTTTGATAAATCTGAGAAATAGCTTGAAGAATAAAGCTAAAACAAATAGTTTATAGAAAAGTGGACACGCCCAAGATGAATTAGTTATAATTAAATAAACTTGGAAGAAAAACCAAACCTTTATATCTTGGACAGCTATTACATTGCCACAAAATTACGATAAATTGTGAAAATTAGGAACTTGCTATGATCCTTATTTTCAAGCTTATCAAGGTTGTACCATCCTTTTTTTCTTAATAGATTACAAATAACTTATGATTTTATAAAAATATATTCTAAAATTTAAAATTTTTTAGTATCATTTAAAGTTCCAACCCATAAAATGTCACCATTTTGTTAGTTTTATTTAAATAATAACTTACGTTATAATATTGTGACTCAATTTTATATATATTTATAACGATAACAGATAATAATAAAACCAACTCGTGACTCTAATTAAAAACTCGAATAACGATATGTTGTGCTCTAATGTTGGTTACAGTAAATTTACCTATAATTCATCATTTATGATTTGTTGATAAATTTATGCTGATTATATTAAACAGGTTAACAGATCGGTAGGAATTCCGTTAATCGCTTCTTCAACATGTTCATTAATCTAGCTTTATAATGATGTTATAGAGCCAAGTGATGAACTATTATTTATATTTCATCAAATAAGAAACATCAATAATAAAAAAAGCACTTAATTCAATGAGATAGCGATCGATGGATTTATTGATTAGTCACGTTGCACCTTCGCATAATTTGTAAAAAAAAGAAAATAAAAAAAAAACAAAAAAATCCAAAGTGATATTACTTTATTTACTTTATTCTAACTGTCATTCGCAATATACAACAATGATATGGGTTTTTTTTTTCTAAAAATTTTTATTGTATCTCTAATTTTTGCGTTAAAACATGTGAGCTTTTCAGATACGTATACCACGTTATTATTTAATATCCTGTTAGTTGGACTAATAATTGAAGTGTGGTGCGGTTAAATACGATTTTTATTCGAATTTTGCCATGCAAAGTGATTTTTCCAATATATAATGTGCTATCCTAATTCATCCTCAAAAAAAAATAAAAAAATGCTTCTAAAGAAAAACGCGACAAAATTATTGGCACATTAACAAATCATTTAACAGACAGGATCCGGAATCCGAGACTTATGAATTTCTATGCATTGAACAGCATTTTGAATTTTTTGTTCGAAAATCTCCTATATGTGACGGTATCCAAAGAGAAAATAATGGATTGATAATTGGTGCAATGAAATTTACTATCTAGATGCGATAATCCTAAAGAATCAGAATTGCAGTTTGAGGAATAATTAAGTATCCCCTAAAAAATATACAACTTTGTCAGAAACCAAATAAAATATTAACAAATGACTTTTTTGAATGGTACGCTAATTTATCTGATTTGTCAATGTTATGTGTCATTTCACAATTCATGTTAGTTTTAAAATGACATGTGTTAATTTAAAATTACAATTTAACGTATGTCAATTAATAATCGGTATAACAATACCGACTACCTGTATATTACGATTGACTTAATTCATAAAATATTAAAAAATAAAAAAATTTAAAATAACTGAAAAAAATCAATTACGTATTAATTACAGTAATTAAAAGCGAAAAAATAAATTATGCATCAAATACATCTATGCCATACTACAATTAATGGCTATTATTAATGATTATTGCATTCGCCCTCAATACACAACCACAGCGCCTTGTACAAAGTGCATTGTTTTTTCAGCATGAACAACTTTGGTTTTGCAGTTGGTTTTACTACAATGACAACCATCATTTTTTTTAGAATTCTTTTCTTTTGCTTGATTATTCGTTTGAGATTGAATAAATGAATTATCTTCAATGTCTTGTACTTGTTGTATTGGACGTGTCAAATTTTGCTGCGCAGATGCATTTCTTAATGAGATAAAATTGCCTAGTGGAATGATATTAAGAGATGAATATTCATTTGTACCTGTTGTAGAAGAAAAAGGAATTTAAGTTGGATTATTAATTTTAATCCCACTTCCTATATACAACATACCTAAGGGTTCCAATTCATTGGCTGAAAACCATGTATCTAAAATTCTAAATTTGCTTTCAACCTGATAGGAATCAAGATTGGGCTTTTTCTGAATAACTTTACAAGGTAAAGAACACCTATCCATTTTTAGCTTATCAATATCAGGAACTCTAATTTTAACAAAGTCTCCTGGATTAAAAATTAAATGATGCTTAGTTTTATAACATTTTTCCATAACATTATAAATAATTTGATGATTTGTTTCAACATGTTGCTTTGCTATATCACATATGGGTTTGTGATGATCAAGGTATACATGTGATTGGCTTTTAATTGATCTCTGACTTTCTTTATCCAAATCTTCAATTAGTAAATAATCTTCTTGATCTAACTTGTCAATTAATGTATAGGAACAGCTTGTCTAGCTTGATTCTTCTAACAATAAATTAGATGAATCTTCATAAGTTAAATCTACCAAATTTATAACTTCACACTAGAGTATATTGATATTAATTAAAAGTTAATATTAATTATTAATATATATGTTATATACATTTTATAATTACAGTACATAATATTGATACCGATATAATATTTAAATCTTACATTATCTAGATTTGATGCATGCCATTTTTTCTTTTCTGTCCATGAATTTTGTAGAACCGGTACATCAATATCAGTGTTTATAAAACTATTTTCTCATGATATAAGCATTTTATCTTTATTTAAAATGCTAGATTCGAGATTGTATTCTTTATCAGTATCACTATCATCATTTATTATTATTATATCCATATCATTTTCTGTAAGAAAGGAATTTTTTAAAAAACTGATTAAATTTTATTTTCGTAGTTTTAATAAACATAAAAATAAAAAATATTTAATACAATAATCATTAATCATTAAATTTGATCGATCATTTGATTTTCTAAAGGAATGTTTTCCTCTTTAATAATATTTTGTTGATAAAGCATCATGATTAGTTGTAAATCGGCTTGGGGATCTTGGCCAAATACTAGTTTGTATGGCGTTGTCCTTGTTGCATTATATACTTGATTGTTCATAGCCCCTGCATAAATATATGTAACAGTATGTATTTATTATATACTGCTTAATTTATCAATATATTAAATTTACTTACAGATTACAAATGGCAATCCGGTACTCCAGTCCTTTCGTTTAGTCTCATCCATCTATGATCTGAGTTTTGTTTGTAAAATATCATTACCTTTCTCAACAGATTCTTGACACTGGGGGTATCTTGGCTGTCCATGTATAAATTTAATGGATGACCAGAGTTTTATAGTTTCTTTTGTGACATTACCAACAAACTCTCCACCATTATCTGAATATAAAACTGATGTTGGTCCATATTTTAAACAAAATTGCAATAGGAAATAGACTGTTTCAATTGCAGATTTTGTTTTGGCAGGTTCTGTTGCAGAAAACCTTGTGAAATGATCGCATATATGAATAATATATTTAAACTCGCCATCTGGGATTGCTGTCATGTTTATAGTATCAATCTTTAAAAAAATTTAATAAATTTAGTATAAAAAAAAAAGTATAATTAATTAATTATAGAACTTACTTGAACATGAGCAAGAAATTTTTCAGCGATTATAGGTTTCATAGCAGGAGCACGTTTTGTTGCATGTTGTGTAACACATACATTGCATTGTTTAACACTATTGCTTGAGGTATAAAGCAATATCTTTGTCAAATCTATTACATATACAAATAAGTATATAATAAGTATATATTTAAATATATTATTTTAAAATTTTTTTTTATTAATTTTAATAAAAAAATACTTTTAGCCATGTTTTTTCTTGACTGCCATGCTCTGTATCTTGATGAGCCTGGCAAATTATGTTGTAAAAGTTCTCAATTGGACAAACTTGAGTACCACGGTTATTGTTTTCTAACTTAAGATTTAGTTCTTCAACAATACCAACTTTAACTAATTTAAAAGTATGCAAAACCCAATACTTAAAGTTTGCATTTTCATGTTTACTTTCAGGGTTTCGTAAAAGAGTTAGACAGTGATTATATTTTGCCTGATTCATTATATGTCTTTCATTTTTTCGATTGTCCATATAATCATTAACAATTTTTTCAAAGGTTTGAGGTGAAAGAAATGAGAAAACTAATGAGTTATTAGAGGTCATATCGATGTTAAGAAAAGAAAAAAATAGAAATCGGTAAAGTTTTCTAAGATCAATTTTATATTATTAAAAAAAAATAGTTTATTTAAATTTATTGATTAAAAAAAATAGTTTATTAGTAATTAATTTGAGCGTAGTTAATATTGACGTATGTTACATTTCAAACGGTGTAAATTTTGAAACGACGCATGTTAATTTAAAACCCAGAGGTATCATAAAGCGACATGTGACATCAATACCTTGACACATTCTATAAGATTACAAAAGAAGCAAGATCTTTGGCAAAACAAATGTAATTAACACATCATTATTTTTTCTGAAATCAAAATTGCAATGGTGAAACTAACACTGCTAAAAACAGCTCATTGTGCCTAATCCTAAGTTCATCTGTTCCAAAGTTCCAAATGATCGATGCCCTTGCGAAGAATCTCTACTAACTTTCTCTATCCTCTTATCCAAGTTCATTCAAAAAAAATTCAAACCCATTATTGTAAAACACCTCTACT
>CAJVPU010001725.1:0-12131 GCA_910591775.1 Dentiscutata heterogama | reverse complement strand
TTGTTTATAATAATAAATTGTACAATACATATTGTTTTAAAAAAAATTAACTTTACATATAACTAAAAATTTCCCTGAACGCTATATGTTTTTCTCTGGTTACACAAAGGATTACTAATTATGATTGGTCAAATCACATGTTGTTTACATCATATGAAACAATAAGATATTAGTTACACAATATTGATCTACAATCTATTTTATATGAATTTAGAAATAGTTACACCCTACCCTTAAAGGTTTGAAACTTACATTACTCGTATTGATTATTTAAAAATTCTTTAGTATAGTCTAATATATACTTAAAGAAACCAAGATCCAAAGTATATATTTGGTCAAGTACAATAGCCTCATATAGTGCTTCTAGGTCTGGTTTGGGTCTGGTTTGGTCTAAGTCTAGTTTGGGATCAGACCAAACTCAAACTTTAAATTTTGCAAATTTCAAACTTCAGACCAGACTTAGATTTAATTATAAATTTGGTCTGGGTCTAATCTGAAGTTTGCAAACTAGTTTGAGTTCGAATATATTTATATATATTTATATATATTTTTAGGTACTGAACAAGATTACTTAGTATATGAAGTTAGTAAAATATTGTGAATCATAAGATTTTATAGAATTTTATTAATAAAATTTTATAAAATCTTATAATTCACATATTTTTTTAAATAATTCTAACTTTATATACTAAGTAAACTTGTTCAGTGCCTTGTAATACAACAAAATAGCAAAATTAGTTTTATTTTATTTAAAATTTAGAAAATAAATGTATAATTTTAGAATTTTGATCAAAAAAGTTAAATTTAAATATAGTTTCTCCAAATTTCAAAAAATATAAAAACAATTTTATAAATTTAATATAATTTTAGGTGCTAAACAAGATTACTTAGTACATAAAGTTAGAATTAATTAATAAAATATTGCAAATCATAAGATTTTATAGAATTTTATTAATAAAATTTTATAAAATCTTATAATTCACAAATTTCTATTAATTAATTCTAACTTTATATACTAAATAAACTTGTTCAGCATCTATTAATACATCAAAATGTCAGAATTCTTTTTATTTTACTTAAAATTTAGAGAATAGATGCATAATTTTAAAATTTTGATCAAAATAGTCAAATTTAAGCATCGTTTCTCCAAATTTTAAGTAAAATAAAAAAATTTAATCAGTTTAATGTATTTTTAGGCGCTAAACAAGTTTACTTAGTACATGAAGTTAAAATTAATTAGTAAAATATTGCAAATCATAAGATTTTATAGAATTTTTATTAATAAAATTTTATAAAATCTTATAATTCATGAATTTTTATTAATTAATTCTAACTTTATGTATTAAACAAACTTGTTTGATATCTAAAAATACATTAAAATAGCAGAATTCCTTTTATTTTACTTGTAATTTAGAGAATAGGTGCATGATTTTAGAAATTTGATCAAAATTCCAAAATTATACATCTATTCTCTAAATCTAAAGTAAAATAAAAATAATTTTGCTATTTGATAAATTTCTAGATGCTAAACAAGTTTACTTGATACATAAAGTTAGAATTAATTAATAGAAATTCATGAATTATAAGATTTTATAAAATTTTATTAATAAAATTTTATAAAATCTTATGATTTGCAATATTTTACCAATTAATTCTAACTTAATGTACTAAGTAATCTTGTTCAGCACCTAAAAATATATTAAACTAGAAAAGTTTTTTTTATTTTACTTGAAATTTGAAGAAACAATGCTTAAATTTAACTTTTTTAATTAAAATTTCAAAATTATGCATCTATCCTCTAAATTTTAAATAAAATAAAAAAAATTCTGCTGTTTTAATGTATTTCTAGACGTTGAACAAGTTTACTTAGTGCATTAAGTTAGAATTAATTAATAGAAATTTGTAAATTATAAGATTTTATAAAATTTTATTAATAAAAATTTTATAAAATCTTATAATTTGCAATATTTTACTAATTAATTTTAACTTTATATACTAAGTAATCTTGTTTAGCACCTAAAAATACATTAAATTGGTAAAATTGTTTTTATATTGCTTGTAATTTAAAGAAATGATGCTTAAATTTGACTTTTTTGATTAAATTTCTAAAATTATACACCTATTCTCTAAATTACAAGTAAAATAAAAAAAATTCTAATATTTTAATATATTTTTAAATATAAAACAAGTTTACTTAATACATAAAGTTAGAATTAATTAATAAAAATTTGCGAATTATAAGATTTTATAAAATTTTATTAATAAAATTCTATAAAATCTTATGATTTGCAATATTTTACTAATTAATTCTAACTTCATGTACTAAGTAATCTTGTTCAGCACCTAAAAATACATATAAATATATATAAATATATTCGAACTCAAACTAGTCTGCAGACTTTGGATCAGACCTAGACCAAACTTATAATTGAGTCTAAGTCTAGTCTGAAGTTTGAAATTTGTAAAATTTAAAGTCTGAGTCTGGTCTAATCCCAGACCAGACTCAGACAGAACCAAACCCAAACCAGACCTAGGAGCACTAACTGTGAGAGCCAGGTATATAGTAAGCAATACTATAAAAGATATATATATATAACTATGATTTCAATTATACTTCTCTTGATCTTTTATAATTCTCTTATTTGTTTTAACCAATTTCTCATATTTCATAATAGCCTACCAATTCCAACCCTAAACACTTAACTTCTTCTTTTTATATATATTTAGCTACTACATTACTATAAACTAGACTCCAAGACCAAATTGTTATATCTATCAAACTTAACTATAATAAAATATATATTTACTTATTTAATAAACTATACCTCTTACCAAACTATATTATCATATCTTATCTTGAAGCTATCTTTATTCATTCTTCTATATCTTTTAGATTTTTTACTTATAGCTTTTATAACTATACACCTACTTCTAGCCTTGTTTACTAGTAATAGTAAATGATTTAGTTATTTGTAAAATTAAAATAATTTCAAATAATCCTAAAATAACTAGTCATTATCAGTTATTTCAATTTTGGGCCATTTGAAAATAACTTGTAACCAGATAATTATGGTCATTTAAAAATGACCAGGATTATTTGAGGGTTATTTAGTCTAATAAGTTGAGTTATACTAAATATTATTTAGCAAAAAATACTGTATAGGTTTCTGTAAAGTAGTACTTAACAGTCTTATAAATATTTTTATCATTATTTGCATATAATATATATATATTTGTAATATTATTTATCATATATTTATTATATTTTATATATATTATCATATTTTTATTATATAATAGCTATATAACTATCATATGATAATCATATTTAGCAAAAATTTAAGTTTCTACGTACAAAGTTTTTGCGCCTACCAAATATAGGGACGTCTAAAGCGGTGTCAACTTATAATTAATATTTTATTGAATAGCTTTAGGATTAGGGTCTTTTATTAGAGTTGGCAAAGAGTATTTTCGGATTTTAGGACTTTCGGACGGACAATTTTAGGATTGCTCCGAAAATCATGACTGCTAAGTCACATGAAATTTACAGCTATCATAATTTCTGGGACACCTGCTCTTACCCGAAATCTTTTTGGTCGTTCAGTAAATTACCTAACTCTCCGGAAATTACATTACTGCATCCGGACCGAAGGTCCGAAGATAGCGATGTAGTTTCCGGAGAGTTAGGTAATTTACCGAACGACCAAAAAGATTTCGGGTAATGAACAGGTGTCCCAGAAATTATGATAATAGCTGTAACCAAAAATGCCATTGGTTTATGCTCGGTTCGGACTTTAGGATTAAATTTAGGACTTCTTAAATGAGCACCAAATTTTTAGGATGGTCCGAAAACCAGCTTTACATCTTATATTATGGGTAGTCTACGCTAATGTAGGTAAACTTCCTTCCTTAATACCCCTAAAATAGGCTTCGTTGGGTTTACCAAATTTTCTGTAATTCGAATGATCATCGTCAAATTTGGGTTCGTTTTAGATGTTCGATAAATATATCAATACATAATATTTTAAAGCACGATTATGAAAAATGTATCATAGTATGATAGTCTTGGATATATAGATCTATTTTATCTGATTTTTAGGATTTTCACCTAGTCTGTCAATTGTTGTGTGACTGTTTAAATCATGAACTTAGTGCTCCTAGAAATCCTTGGGAATTTTGAATCTCTAACAGAATTGAAGAAAATTAAATTTGAGTCAAATTTAAGATAGTATTTATAATCGGCATAAACAGTATTGTTCACTGGAACGTTCCAGTGGGAATTACTAGAACTGCATAATTGCTTCCAGTGATCGAATGTCACTGGACCGTTCCAGTGAATATTTTTTATCACTGGAACAAAATCCGTTCCAGTGATATCCAGTGACTTCTAGTGATTTATGATTGGCTGATTCGAATCAATCAATCGCTTTCGACCAGAGATTGAACCCGGTCATTATTTGTAATAGATATTTCACGAGTTGTTGTGAATATGATGGATTAGCACGGCGGAGCCGTGGTAATACATTGTGTTCATGACACACTGTGAAATATCCACGGTTCCTATGCCCATGATACTTCTGGTTAAAAATTTTTACTGATTACGTTATGACTGGAAAAATTTTTGATATTTTCACGGCATTACGTAATCATAAAAATATCATCAGAAGGGCCGTGGGATAGAATCTCTAATTTAATTCCCAGTATGACAGACAATCAAGTTCATTTCATAGGCAGTTTATTTCATCGACAAGTTTGTTTTTAATAATTTGAACCAACCTTAACACCGATTCTAATTAATCCTAATGAACGTCTGCAGTGTATAAATCAATGTGCAACAGTGTGCTCAGTGTATATGTTTTTTTTTTCTTTACATATAACATTTTACCTTGTGCACATGTTTTGTAATTCAGATTTTATACACTGCGAATGAATTGTCTATTGTTACGTCCAGGATTAAAAGAGTAATGTTGATATACGATAAGTTAACTTTGGCGTAGCATAAGTTATTGGAGTGTCAGAAGAATTGCAATTCTAGACTTGTATTTGCTGTTTTAACTTATCTTGTATTATGCCTATATTTAATAGCTTGTTATGCTTAACTGTTTTTGCGCGCTATTCTATATTTAAGTGTACAAATATCAGGTCATATAATGATTTATCAAGATTTTTTATACTGTAGATCGACGATAATTTAATACGTAGTAAAAACATATCGATATAGCAATAACTCTTGAACCAGCAAACCCGCACAAATAAAATATCCCGAATAACCATAATCACGAAGAATCACAATCTTGAAAAAAAAGTATCTCGAATGTAATAATCCCAAATATAATAATCCCGAATGTAATAATCCCGAATATAATCTCGAATGTAATAATTTAGTGATCTCGAATTAATGATCTGAATAGGTAATTAATTTAGTTGGATTAACTTTTGGGTTGCGGTTAGTTGAATGTAATATAATATTTCAATTTAGACGTAATCAGCTTCATGTTAACAACGTTCATATAAAATCGTGAAACGTCACATTTGCCGTTTGATATTTACGAACTATTTTGAGCGTAAAAAAGTAAATTGAATGTTTCACGGATTTAAAAGCGTTGTATATGTTTATGATTATACAGTTGCTCTTAATTGAAAAGAAAACAAAAAACTATTAAAATTTATTCAACTAAATTAATTGTCTATTCAGATCGATAATTAATTCGATATTATTACATTCGAAATTATCACATTCGAGATTATTACATTCGAGATTATTATATCAGGATTATTACATTCGAGATTATTGCATTCAGGGTATTTTTTTTTCGGGATTGTGATCCTTCAAGATTATGATCTTTCGGGATATTTTTTTTTTCGAGATTTAGTTTTCGAATTAATGAATTGTCGAAATATTGCTTTTTCGAGATTTTGAGCTTCGGGTTTTAACGGCTCCCGTAGAAGGGGATACTTTATTAAGGGGTATTGTAGGAAGTGCTACACACTAAGCGAATATCTAGAGGCAAAATTTCATATGTCGAAATTTTCGGAAGCTAGCTAGAATTTTGGTGCTAAACTTGAAACTGGGAAATGGCTGAAAAAGATAGCTCATGCATTAGTTGTCATTTTGTATCAATTGATTATAGTGTTGGAGGTGCACGATTGTTCGTACAAACAGTATATTAAATATATATCTCGAATTCACACCATTTCTCCCGAAATTTTCCGAATTCCTATATCCAAAGTCTATTTTTAAAAAATAGGTCAAACAATCACTAATTTAGGACTTTGGTATGTAATCATGTGAAATGTGAAGTTTTTGTGGGTTTCTCGAGCAATTATTTATTATTTCTCAATTCGGGATTTAACTTTGAATATATTCATTTATATTTTGAGACAACTTTATGTTCTTTTCCAAGTCATTCTTCTGATCGATCAATAACATTAATTTTTTCCTAAAAACAAAGTCATTTTATAATATCACGCTAACGCGTATGTATATGTGTGCATTGTTGCAAAAAAAAAAAACGCACCTGTCATTCTCTTTAACTTTTTCAGGAACTTTTTTCAAATATTCAACTTTAGTGATCCTTCCTTGCAAATTTTCAATCTCATTTGAAATTTTTTCATATTTTTTAATCAGTCTTGACAAGTTTTCAGTTCTGGGAATACCAGATGAATTATCACTTGAAGCTTTGACTTTGTCCTTGCCATCAGTACTTTTCTGAATTTCTAAGATTGAACTCATTGGAACGTAAACTTTTAGATTTGTAGAAATCAAAGTTACCGCCGAATCCGTTAGTAAAGTCTTTACAGATTCATCCTTTAAAATATAAATTTAGGATATCAAATAAATTCGTTGATAATGAAAATATTAAATGAACATAAGATATAAATATTACGATTACTTGAATATTGTCATCGATCACTCGAATTTCGGAAGCTTTAATAAACTTTTTTATATCTTGAAAATATTTTTTAATTAGACCTTGATCACCTAATAAACCTCGGTCATCCGACCATATGATAAATGGTAATTGTTGTCCGAGTGGTATGTTATTACTTTGGCGAAGTGATCTTGCTGCATGGATTACGCTCAAAACCATCTATACATATCAGGAAACATTACAATATGTTATAACTTATCAACAGATCATCACTAAATGACGATTCACACTTATTTAATCATAACAAATATTTACCTTCATATCGTCTTCAACAGTATAATCCTTCTGATTTTCAAAATCTGCAACTTTCGGATATCTTGACACCATTATCGATTCTGGAGTTCCCAACTTTATATTATTATCACACCTTTCAACAAGACTCTGCCATAACTCCTATTATAAACATTTAAAATAATCACTTATTGTTAATATCGTTAATAATGATTAAATATTAAATTTAAAGATAGCATAGAAACTAACCTCCGTTATAAATGGCATAAAAGGGTGTAACAGTCTAAGTGATGTATCTAAACAAGTTTCTAATACTTTTAAAGCCGTTTTTTGAACCTTTTGAAAGTTAAATATGAATTATAAATCTATAAATAAATTATATGCTGTTAATATATAAAGCGAATTACCTTTTTGTCAGTATTTTCAGAATTATCATACAAGATAGGTTTGATAAATTCCAAATAAATCCCGCATAAATCTTCAACTATGAAATCCTTCACAACCCTTGTGACTTCAAATAATTCAAAATTTTCAAACCCCAGTTGACACTTTGTTACTGTATTAGATAATCTTGATAATATATATCTATCTATTAATGTTAAATTACTTTTAGATTCTAAAAATGAATTGCAAGATACTGTTTCTTTAATGTGTGTGATGTGATTTAAAGATGAGAAACGATCGTTTGAGAATTTGAACAAGTTCCAAAGTTTGTTACAAAAATGTAAGACAGATGTGATATATGAGATATTAAGATTGATTTGTCTGGACTACTCAAAGCAAAACAGTGTTATTCAAGCTCATATTTAGTAATAACTGGTACCAACGTAAAGAGTCAATCTCAAAATACATACCTGTTGAGTATAATTTACCAAACCAAATCTTAATGAGTCAGTACCACATGCTTTAATTCCCTCAGGAAATTCTCTTGATAAGAGTTTAATACTTTTTTCTATTTCATATTTCGATAAGTTACTATTATGTATTGTTTGATGCATTTCTTCTAATGTGACACCTTCAATTACATTTAACGGATCGATTACGTTTCCAAGTGATTTTGACATTTTACGCCCTTGCGCATCTCGAACCTATATTTGATATTGTTAATATTGTTATTTTATGGTAAATATTTAAATAAATAAAATCGATATATTACCATTGCATGTAATAAAATTCTTTTAAAAGGAGGTTCCCCTGAGAAATAAGTACATAACATCGTCATTCGAGCTATCCAGAAGAATAAAATATCGAACCCTGTTTCTATCATTGTTGTAGGGTAATTCTCCTGTATCGTTCATAAACAGAATACCTAATTACAATATGTAGTATTTTTTGAATAAACCTCAATATACTAATGTATATTCTTACGGGAATATTTTGGTCACCTTTCCAGTTCAAAGATGACAATGGTAATAATGCTGATGAGAACCATGTATCCAATACATCTTCATCCTATTATATTCATTTATATTGATAAATAATATGGAATGGATTTAATAATTTATAACTCAGCAAAATGGTTAAGATTACTTGTTTCAGAGTGTAATTTGTTTGTAAAGAAATGTTGTTTTGTTGAAAATATTTCTTGACAAATTGTTCAGCTTCCAACAATGAAGTTGCAGCAAACCATAATCCTTCATCTAAAAAGCAATAAATTCGTGTAGATAGAGACAGCGTCAAATGGTGTGAAAGTCCTTAAAATCGGAAAATATATATTGTTATTTACCAGATTCTTGCCCTTCATAAGTTAAATTATACGCTGGAACTGGATGTCCCCACCATAATTGTCTTGAAATACACCAATCTTGAATATTTCCTACACACCAAAATAGAACAAATATAACAAATATTAGCTTTACAATTCCAACCATACATAATAACATCATTTTATGAAAACAATCACCTAACCATCGATTCCATTCTTCAACATGGTAACTAGGTTGGATCTGCATTTTTCCATTTTCGACGTCTTTTAAGGCTCTAAGTTGCATATCTTTGCACTTAATATACCTTTTTAAATAAAAATTTTATAATATATTTAATAAATTGCCCGTAATCCTTAATATATATCCTTAATAATATATAAAAGAGATATATACCATTGAGGTTGTAGCAAAGGTTCGATAATATCACCAGATCTTGAGCACTTAGCAATTCTCATTTCATGATTTACATCCTTCCCACGATAATATCCCAATAATTGGAGCCGATTTATAATATCCTTGCGAACTTCAAATCGATCCTTGTTCTTTTTTAAAGGATAATTTAGAAACTTAAATAGAAAAATTAGGCAATAATAAAAAATTGGGAATATAGACTTACAATTAAGTCTGTAATACCACAATTTTCATTCAGTGTTCCATCTTTGTTCAAAATATTTATAATTGGCAATTGGTGTCTTCGAGCACAAGCGTAATCACTGATATCATGCCCAGGCGTCACCTAATAAATAAATTAAAGATATCACGATTCAGCAAGCCATGGCTCAATTCAATTCGTCCGCACCCTTGAGATGACACGATCATTCATTTAACTCGTCGATTCGGCTTCCTATCATAAAGAAAATACCTTGACAACTCCAGTTGCAAACTGCATGTCCACTAGCTCGGCATCACATACAATTGGTATTCGCTTGTTTAGTAAAGGATGAATAACTTCTTTACCATGCAGCGACTAAAAATCAATTTAGGTTGTTAACATTATTAAAATAAGACCAAATGTTGCTCATTTAAAGAAATAAAACCTTGTATCGTGGATCATCAGGATGTATCGCCACAGCGCAATCACCTAATATTGTTTCAATTCTGGTTGTTGCCACGATTAATTCCGAGAGACCGCTTGATATGTCAGCAACAGGATAAGCAAATTTGTGTAAAACGCCAAATTCGACACTGATTTAAAAATAAAAATTGTTATAATAAAATATCAAAGAATCGAAACACTTTTAATAAACAATTACCTTTCTTTATGGCCAGGAATTTTCAATAACGTTTGTTTTTGTACAGTTTCATAATCTACCTTTGCAGAATTATTGTCAGATCCTAAACTATAATTAAAATAAAAAATATTTTACTTACTTCGATATCTGAAATCGCAGTTCCCAAAGCACAGCACCAGTTAACAAGTCTTGTATCTCTATAAACCATTCCATCATTAAATAGCTTGACAAATGCATTCGTCACGGCATGTGATCGAGGAGGATCCATAGTAAAAAATAGATTTTGCCAATCTAGTGATGCACCTAAACATCTCTTATATAAATTGAATTATTTTAAATTTGAAGAAATTGTATTTAACAATAGCAAAATATAGAAAAGAAACCACACCATTTGCTCGATAATTCGATTTCCATGAAGCTCGCGCCATTTCCACACTTCGTTAATAAAATTTTCGCGACCAAGGTCATGTCGAGTAAGCTACATAAAAAATGAAGGAATTTAAATTTATTCACGAGGATTGAAAAAAATATACGCAATATTTGAAGGCCAAACATTTAAAGTACATTTTTTGTCTTATAAAGCTGCCGTTCTACAACTGATTGTGTTCCGATACCAGCATGATCCGTTCCAGGTATCCATGATACCTGATAGCCAGACATTCGATACCATCTAACAATTGCATCCTGAAAGGCAAACGTATATTTTATACAAGTTATCAAAAGCAATCATCATTATCATTCATATATGAGTACCGCCAAGGGAAAACCTGTCACCGGTTTTCAATTATATTTTGTGGCGGACAAAATCTTTAACAAATCAAATAGATTGAGTCCGGTAAGCAATAAACCTGAAATCTCGATGACAAGTTTTTCATTGGCGGCACTCATATGTAAGAACGAACCTGAATGCTAAGTGTCAAAGCATGTCCAATATGTAAATTACCAGTAATGTTAGGCGGCGGTGCAAGCATTGTAAAGTTTTTTGTGGATTCTTTAAGATTTTCGCCCATATTGTTCGATCCAAAGAATCCTTTAAAATTCCATGATAAATCATATAATCAATGTTAATCTTACATTTGGATCATTGTAAAAAAAAATATATATGTACCTTTACATTCCCACCAATCATACCATCCTTGTTCAACGATCGACTTTATGAAAAAAAATTACGATGAAAATAAACAGAATTTATTTTTATTTGATTTTTCAATGAATAATAACATACTGGATCATATGTTTTGCTCAATTTTCTCGAAGGCTTTTTCGACACATCATTACTTGAATTTTCTGTAGAAGTGTCATTTTTTTCTGCCAAGTCCGTACGACCACGAGCTTGCGTAAATAATGTTCTAAATTTTATAGATTTTTTAGAACAAGTATTACGTAGCAAAAATATAAAATCGTGACGTAAAATAAGAAAATTGCTGAACATAACGAATCTGATGTATGAAAATCGGAGAGTTTTATTTTTTATAATGCAAGATCTAACCAGATTATCTTTTAAAAAACCTGATTTTAAACTTTGGTGTCTAACCAAATACAGAAATTTATACATAAATTTACATTATACAGATAGAAATATGTATAATAAATAAATTTTGAACAATTTTTTAGCTCCGCAAACTTCATTGAATTAAGCATTACAGAGACTTTGATCGATCAAGAATGCACTTTTTTTTATTTCATAAATATTATACTATATGCTATAAGCATACAGTACTTATAGAAAAAATGTATAAATGTAAATATGGGCTAGGCAAGGTTTGCAATAGAGTCCAATGAAGCTGCGAGTGGAGCCAATGGAACTCTGAATGGAGTTAATGGATACTACCGTATTTTCGCGAAATAACGCGCAGGGGTGAAATTATGAATTTCGGCCTAAATTCTGGTCATTATTCGAAATAACGCCCATGCCCGTTATTTCACGAAAATACGTGTATTTTCGCGAAATAAGGGCATGGGCGTTATTTCGAATAATGACCAGAATTAAGCTTAATTTAGGCCGAAATTCATAATTTCACCCCTGCGCG
>CAJVPU010001724.1:0-12132 GCA_910591775.1 Dentiscutata heterogama | reverse complement strand
TTTACTTAGAAAATATATAGCTAAAATCAATATATAAGATTTTATTAAAAAAATTAAACTTTTTAATAAAAACACAGACAAATTTGTCTGTGTTACAATTTAAGAGATATATATATTATTATATAAAAATTTTATAAATACGATTTTCCTATTAGACTATGCATTTGATTTACATAGTGCATTGAACACTTCAACGTACGATACAAGAAATCCAAAACCCACAATTATACCTTTTAAAGACAAAATACAAGCATGAAAATCCTAAATCATTAATATAAATAAAGTGCATGTGTAAATACTTTATTAAAGTTGATAATTTAAGAAATATAACTTTTAATATGTTACTTGATTATCTGCCTGGCATAATTTGTAATTTGTAGTTTTTAGATTTCTTGTATCATACATATAAATTTTAAATATCTTTAAACAAATTTTATTTAGTTCAAAAATATGTCTGTTAATTAGTCTTTACTTGTTAATGAGCACTCTATAATTTTATTACAAAGAGAAAATGAATATTCATAGAAATGAATAAGTGATGAATTAAAAAATTGAAGAGAGAACAACTATAATTATACTAAATATTCAGTTATTTTAATAGTTATTTGTTCACTATCTTTTTTATTTAGTATCTTTCTGTTTTTTTTTATCAGAAAGGTGATTTTCAAAATCTAATTTGGAATATTATCTCTACCTTCATTATTGAAACAGGAGGTGCAACTACTCTTATCAGAAGTTTAGCAAGTCTTAAAAATTTCTTTAAAAAAGCTAATTAAGAAAAAAGAAAAAATTAAGAGTTTTATAGATTTTATCAAAGAGATTGAAAGCAAATTTGAAAAAACTGAATATGAAATAAACATCAAATAGAATGGATATAGCGAAACAAAATTAAAAAAACTTTTGAAGGATCAAGAAAAAGTATTAAACTTTTTAGAAAACCTGAATAAACATATACAATATATGTTAATTTGTCGCATTATATATGTTATTATAGTATCAATAATTTTTATTATGTTATCAATAGTTTCAGTTTTTTTTTTATTATTTTCTAATGAAAGCACTATAGTTAATAAGATTGACATATTACTCATAGTCTTTTCAAAATTTTGTTTATTTAGTAATATTTTTGATATGATTAGTATTCAACTCATAATTCCAAAAAATAACTGAAAGATTAGTTAAAGAATCCGAGAAAGACTAGTTAGAATTTCTGAGAAAAGTTCTAAAGATTATGAAGATCTTGGAGAATTTAAAAATAATAATGATCAAAAATACAAATCTAGAGTTAAAATTAAAAAAAATTGTAAAAAATTACATAAAAATGCTAAAAAAGTAGGTTTATCAGAATTAATTGAAAATTTAAAATTAACTATTTTTTGTATTTTAGTATATTTTATTTTTTTCATGGTTTGATGTCACTAGATGGAAAAATTAAAAGAGTTGGTATGTTAAATAGTGAATTAGATGAGATTAACTGTATTCTTTATGGATTATCAGAAAAAAGCTTCATACTTAGTTTTTTTTGCTATTTCTTCAGGTATATTTTATTTGATATTTTAAATAAATAAACTTCTTTTAAAAAGTTAATATTATACTCTTAATTTGTGCTATTTGCCCTACCTGGTAATTATATCATTGTTGACTGTATTTCAATTAATAAATAATATTAACTAAATCGACTTGAATAAAATATTGCATATCAACCAAATCAATATAGACAATAAACTAATAAAACTAATGCATACATTGTTTCAAATATTTGATTAACAAATTATTTTATAATTTTGCAAATGAAAAAATCTGGAACAGATTATATTAACTCCAATTACCAAATTGATAATCATTAAAAATCCTTATGTTATATGATAAAAAATCTGCAAAAACTATATTAAAAATTACTTTACTATCTTTATCACATAGGAATATTTATTAAAATTGTTATAGGATACAGATTTTACTTAAGCAGCTTCTGTATAATGAATTAAAAAAAAAATTAGCCAGAGGCAAAAAAAGAGGCATTTTTGACAGCAGCAGTTACTAACAAACTCAAAAAGAATACATGTGCATAAAAAAAAAAAGAAAGAAAAACTGTTAAAAAAAAATTTGTATAATGCAAAATGTTAAGAAAATAATTTAAGTTATATTTCTGTATTTTGGAGCAAATTATATTTCTATTTGTATAATACAAAAATTTTTAAGTCATATTTTTTTGAAACTTATCACTATATTAAATGTTAACTGTTAAATATTAATATTATTATTGTTAATATTTGAAATCAAGATACTAATATGGGGTTTGAAATTTGGAGACTGATATAATCTGTCCCAGATTTCTATTACTATTTGCTATAATTTCTGATTAAATTAACCTAAATAAGTAAATTAATGAAAAATGATAGATAATTTATAATCTTACCAAGATAGAATAACTTAAGAAGCAGCAAAATTTTTTTGTTATATTTTAGACTAATAGACTAATTTAATATAATTAGGGTCTGTAAGTTAACATGCCAGGCTGTGTTAGGCAGAAACACTAGTGTCTAAGTGTCTGTAATTGTTTCTTGAATTTTGCCAGTACTAGTGTTGATGTTACAATATTTTTCATACATAGTCTATACTATGTATTATATGATTTTTTTACTTCACAACTAGTTTTATTATTTTCGTAGATAATAATATAACTGGAATTATAGTAATTTATAATAAAAAAAAGATATGTGATATAGTAAATATTAGAGAAATTTACATATAAAGCTGAAAAATAAAAATTATTAATATATAGATTATATAAATGCAATTGTCTTTTGATATTTAAATGTATTAATTTTTAATCAATATTGTATTTATTCTCTTAGTGCCTTTCATATAAAAATTATAACTATTTTTACCAATTTTAAATGTAATTTAATTTCTTTACGAATAAAAAATGAGCTTCTTCGGTTCTAAATATCTTCGATTTGTGTATAGCAAGCTTTACAAAATATTGATTTACTAGTTTGGTATAATGATGGGATAAACATATTAATTATAAACATTACAATATTAATATATAGTATATTGTATTTAATCTAGTCAGATTATTACTTAGTAAAAAGAAAGTCCATTATAGTGTTGGCAGGTGAAACTATTTTTGGCAAATAGTGAAAGATGAAACCAGGCAAAACTCTGATAAAATGGCAAAATGGTAAAACTCGGGTGAAACAGTGAAACTGTGATGAAATGGTGAAACTCTAGTGAAATCTCTAGTAAAGTTAAAACCTCTG
Source organism: Dentiscutata heterogama (assembly GCA_910591775.1). NCBI lineage: Eukaryota > Fungi > Glomeromycota > Glomeromycetes > Diversisporales > Gigasporaceae > Dentiscutata > Dentiscutata heterogama. Next base: position 8,869 of record CAJVPU010001724.1, on the reverse strand, counting down.
GGAAGACCCAAAACTTGGCAAAAATCAAATTCTCCAAAACTTAGAAAGACTGATCCATGTTAGTAAATCAAAATATTTGTATGCAACTATTAAGCACAGCATGTGGCTTATTTAAAAATATACAAAGGCAATAAACAAAGTGATAACCTTTTTATTTGTATCCAAGTACAGAACTTCAAAGTAAATAAATTCAACCTTGAAAATTCAAAATCTAAAATCTTATTTATTTTTTTTAGTAATGCTTATCTATGTATTAATGTTGTGTAAAATAAACTTTTCTAAATATTTCAATAAATTTATTGTTAGGTTATTGAGATTTTTTTTTTAATATTATATTGTTAAAAACTTTAATTAAATACAATTATTTAGACTCAATAATTTTTAATTATTATATTTGATTTAATTAGTTTATTAAAATATAACTAATTTATTTTATTTTTATATTTTAGTGATTCAATATTAATTTTTAAATAAGTTCTAGTAAAGAAAATATTAGTACTTTACTTCTATTATAGAAAAAAAGAAAAAAATCTTAGTGTTATCTAGATGATCTAGTTTGAAATTATTTTACTAAAGGTAAAAAAAGAAGATATAAAGCAACTTGTAATTTTTGTGAAATATTATAAAATCATGATAAACCAATTGAATTAAAAAGTCATTTAGCAAATTATTGTTCAACCTTATTTATTTTTTTTTGTTACTTGTTTTTTTTTGTACCTTTGTTTTCTTAGCACAGGTTTTGTAAATGCAAGTGATGTGTTTTTGCTAGTAAATTACTATTAAAGAAAGTATTCAAAAAATTGCTTCAACAAACATATTATTAAATTTTTTTTTTGCAATCTTTGTGACAAACAATTGCTATTGTATATCTAAAAGAAGTTGCAGCTTAAAAATTTTATTCATCAAGAATTTCTAATTATTACATTAATAGAAATTTTCTCCTTTTGTTTGCTATATATATTCTAGCTAAAAGATGTGTATGCATTATGAATTGGCCTTAATAACCAAAAATTTGAAACTGTAATTGTATGAAGAAGGTTTTCTTTATATTTTATATAAAATTTTATTATAAGTTTTTGTGATAGTTTTAATGCTGAAGCTTTTTAAGACTTGGCTTTTATTATAGTTAGATGTTTTAATCAAAAAAGTCATGTATTTGTTACGAATTGGTTTGATAACCAAAATAATAATAATAATAATAACGCTTTCCTGCTAAATTATGTTTAATATTGACTATGCATATTTTATTTCAATTTTGTTATATCTACAATTTACAAATTAGAAAAACATAAACCTATAAAGCACAGAACAATTAATGATATACAAGGTAAAAGTTTTATTTGAAGAGATTCTGCGAATATACATACGTACAATAGGTAAATGAAGGGCTATCTGATAGAATTCAATGGTGCTGATCACTGTAGCTAATTACTCGATAATAACTAGCACACATTCAAGATATGCTATAAAAAAAATATTATGTAAATATTATAAGTTTTAATTAATAAGACACATGAGCGATGAACATAAATTTTACTATTGTACATGTAAATTCAAAATAAAGTTTCATAGCAATGCGAATTATATAGTCAAAAGTCAATTTAACTTATTAAATCTTATAAATACAACCCGAATACGATAAAAAAGCTTTGAGGGCATGCTCAGAACGATCAAATAGCACATATAAGATAAATAAGATATGATATTATAAAATTTTTATATGAAAATACTTTCTGTTTTAGCTAAAAGGAAATGTGGAAGATCACGAATAAGATTGCAATCTAATACGTAAATAAGATGCCTAACGTAATCATAAACTTTATCAGAAATAATCTGCTGCATATCGACAAAAAAGATTAGAGGGGGTTAACTTGATATGCTCGCTTACATTATATTAAATTATTGTATGCTTGATTAAGGTTAATAGCTACATTTCTGGACCTAATAGCATTTTTCTACTTAGTCATTTTTTCATTCTTCTAATTTCATTATCTTAATCGCTGCACAAAGTTTTATAAGCCATGACTATTAGAAATTGCCCCGCTCCTGGTTTCTAGCGCGACTGCGTCGCGCAGCTACTTTATATTATTTTCTAACAAGACATACTTCTACAGGTTCTACTCCAAAATCACGAAAGACAGATTCTCGAAAAGGACACAATACTGACAAAGTTAGCCAGCATTAGTTATAATGCTGGCTAATTTAGTCAATATTATGTTCTTTCGGGAAAATGGCCTTCAGGATTTTGTGGTAGAACTATAAGAAAGTTAGGGCCTGCATGTTTGAACATTTCATAGCCAATTCCAGAGGGCAACAAGCTTTGTTATTAGGAAGTTGATTAATAGTTAGAATGACTTTATTTTCAGTAAAGTCATAAAGAATATCCAAGTACCAAGTAGAATTAATATGAGGTTTGGGGTTGTATTCAATTGCTATTAGAAGTTAAATATGTTGGTATTAATGTGACAAGAGGCAGTTTAATTATCGAAGTGTTGTTGGATATGTGACTTGATAGTTGGAGAGTTAGTAATAATATTATTGTTTAGTTGAATATATTAAATTTAACTGGGTTTTTGTATTGAAGTAAGATAAGTTTGCAGTTTGAAATATCTTTTGTTAATAGTATCAGAGATTTGTTGTCTAATTTTATTAATGTTTTCTATATTCTGGAAATAGAAGAGGTTTTTCAACTCAGAGTTGGCATTAGTGATCCAAGAGGTAAGAAGTTGGTATATAGATAGTAATAAAAAGATATATAAATCTGCAGATTGAATAAGTAAAGTGATAGAGATATTAAGGTAGAGAGATATAGGTAAAGAGTTTTTTAGAGCAAGTTTTGCATGTTAGATAATATTACTAAGCTTTTTAAGATTGAAGTATAATTGAGAAGCTTTAGAGGAAAAAATATGCTGGAAGTTATAAACTGTAAATTTTTTATTGAGATATGTTGTAAAGTAGCTATAATAATAATAGTATAAATTTTGTGCCAAGTAGTTTCAAGGGAATCCGAGATTTGAGTTGAAAGTGAAGTGTAGTTGGAGTAGAGATTAGTGTGAACTTGGTTAAAAAATTCTTTCTATTTAGTATTATTTATAGCTTTGTAGTTGAAAACTCTTTTGCAGATACATGTTTTGTGCCTATATTGGCATGTAGTATATAGAAGAAGGACCAGTAAAAGATAAGAATTTTGTGATTACTGAGTGAGTTACTTTGTATATCATCTATATTAAATGAGATAAGATAAGTTAAAATAGTGTGATAGGTCCAAATAAAGTCAATTTTACTACTATATCTGAAGTTATGCTAGGTAGGAGAGAATAAGGCCATGTGTGAAGCAAGATTGTACCTGTTATTGTAGATAAGAAATTAGAGAAGTTTATATTTAATAGATGAGAAGTAAATGTTGTTAGTTGAGGCATTGAAGTCTTTAAGTAAGATAGAGAGTAAATTGAGAGTGCTAGTGTCCTGTAGCTATTGAATAATGGTATTTTGAGTTTAAAGTCTAATCGAGGCATTGTAACTAGAGAGGTAAGTGGAGATAATATAAAATTTAAAATTGTGTTTAAAAAATAAATCAATTAGAATAGCATAGCCTAGAATAGAGTTGATTTTGTATATATGAGGAGTTAAGGAGCTGCATATTATAATAGCAGTTCTAGCTTTGAAGTGATTTGTATAGAACTAAAAGTAGGTATAATGAGAAGTTTTAGGAGATTTGAAGGTGAGGTTGTTGTTACAAGCAAGTTTAGTTTTGGTAAAACAAATAATATTTAAATTGTTGGATAGGCAGTATTGTTCTTAGATTTGTTGTTTAAGGTTTTGGTTAAAGCCTCAGATATTGTGTGTATATATTGTGCATCAGATACATCCTTGCATCAGATCTAATCTGACTCACGTCAGATGCTAATTTTTATGTGATGCACGTCACCTGTTAATTGGTCATTTAACGTATGTTAGTTGTAATCTGACATAAGATCTTCAATATCTAATCTATAAAAAAAAAAGTTTAAAGGCTTCAATGAAAATGTAATATGTTATTATATTTAAGAGTATAAAATAAAACTCTTCGCTTTAATCATGTCTTCTTTTTCTTGGAGCTTGGTTTATTGTCTTTGTAAATATTGGTTTTACATCTTTTATTAGCTTTATATCTCTTGTCGGCTTTTGCATTTGACAGTGGCTTTCGTATTCTATATTGGCTTTTGCATTGGACATTGGCTTTATATTGAATTTAATGTTGGTGGTTCCTACTAATTTCTCATTGACTTAATTATTAGTGCTACTTTATTCAACACGTTTCAGTTTGTAGCACTTTGTCATGACATAATTTTTTTTTTTTTAGCCTTAAAATAACTCTGATCTTGTTCTTATTTTCCTTAAGCCTTGGTTTTATTTTTGGCACTGCTTTATAACTTCGGTTTGTTCTTTCCTCCTTCAAGCATTTGCTTTTTTTTTTGGCATGCCTAATTTTATTTTATTTATAACTTTGGTCTTCTTTAACATAACTTTGTTCTTTGGCACTGCATAATAACTCTGGCCTTGTTCTTTCCTCCTTAAATATTTGCTTTTTTCTTTGGTACACCTAATTTTACTTGTAACTTTGATCTTCCTTAATGTTGGACTTTGTTTTTTTTGGCGCTGCTTTATAACTTTGGTCTGTTCTTGCATTTGCTTTTTTGGTGAGCCTAATTTTACTTTATAACTTTGATCTTCCTTAATATTGACTTTGTTCTTTGGTACTGCATTATAACTTTGGTCTTGTTTTTGCCTCCCTTAAGCATTGACTTTTTTTTTTTGGCGCACTTAATTTTGCTTATAACTTTGATCTTGTTCTTACCTTTTGTAACGTTGGCTTTGTTCTTTGGTGCTTTTTTGCACCTAATTTTACTGTCTTGTTCTTACCTTCTTAAGTGTTGGCTTTGTTCTTTGGCATTGAAACTTTGATCTTGCTCTTAAAATAGATTATATATTCATTAGTAGAAATACTCTTGACCAAATTGTGGAAAAAATATTTAACTAACCTTCCAAAATCAAACCAACAAAAGGCCTTAATAAACAATGAGCTTTTAAATAAGATAAAGACTATCCTATTAAATCCAAAAGATACTTCGCTCTATGATAAAAACTTACAGTCATGGGCTAAAAACAAATTTATACTTGAAGAAATTGTATCTGGGGATTACAGAGTACTTGTAGAAGCTACGAATAATCCTGTATTAATAGTTGAAAAATTTTATAATGTTCTATGTTAAACCTATAGTGAAATAACACAGCATGGTAGTCAAAGACAAATGTAGACCTAAATTCATGAAAGATGGGGGTATATTAAACAATCAATCATGGAAGAATTTGTGAACAATTGTATCGCATATGCAATAAGGAAGCCAGCGTTCTACCCTTTGGCGGTGAAGCCGATAATTGCCAAAAATTTTATGTCTAGGATGCAGATAATGTAAATTTTTAGTTTTTTTTTTTTTGAAATTAATTAAATTATGGTTTAATTATAGTTTATTATAAAGATGGATTTTATTGATTTATCCTATATTCTTGATGGAGAGTTCAAATATGTGTGTCATATAAGAGATCACTTTAGTAGATTTTCATAGGCTAAGACACTTACATCAAAAAGACCAATCAAAGTTGCATCTATTCTCTTTGACCTTTTTCACATAATTGGATTACCCTGACTATATTACAATCGGATAACAGCAAAGAATTCATAGCACAAGTCATCAAAGAACTAATCATGCTATGGCCATTAGTAAAGATTATAAATAGGCGCCTAAGACACTCCTAGTCACAAGGTTTAGTAGAATGAGCTAATGGCATCTTGGAGCAAAAACTAGGTAAATGGAGAGAAACTACTAGCCAAAATGACTAATCATTTGGTTTGAGGTTCATTGTAGTTGTCATGAACAATTCATAGTATAGATCATATAAAAAAACCCCTATGAATTAGTTTATGATGACAAGCCCCGTGGTAATTGTACTTTGGCAAATGAACTTTATGCAAATAATATCTTCGACGAAAAGAAAATACCAGATACAATTGAAATTTCTGACACTGATTATGAAGTAGACCTGGACGATGATATGGCTAGTATTAAAATTAATAAAATTATTTTATTTATTAGATTTTTACTTTTTTTTTTTTAATACTGTCTATTTTTTTTATTTAGATTTTTTGTCTAACAATATTAATAATTCAGAACAATCACATGACAGTATTGTTTGTTTAGTCCTATCACCTGATAATAATATTAGTCATCCTGTATCTTTGGCTACAAGCCTTGTGTTTTCACCCAGAAGCTTTGTGTCTTCGTCCAGAAGTCCTGTATCTCCCCCAGAAGCTTTGTGTTTTCTTCTAGAAATCTGATGCCATTATATAATAATGATGGAGTTATTTGGTATTTTTTTTGTAATTGTAAAAAAAAAAAGTATTAATTGTGGATGTATATAAAAAGAAAAAAAAAACATATATTTATTGTGGGTGCATATAAAAAAAAAAAATAAATAAATAAAAAGGCCTATATCATGGATGTAGTGTTAAAAAGGATGACTATGACAATTATGCGCGGGGGAGGTATGCATAATAAATGTTGAGCTGGTATTATTTTCTAATAATAATGTTTTATATTTGCTAATAACTATTTAGTATCTTTGTTCAACAACTGTGATTTTGTATCTTCGCTCAATAACTATGGTCTGGTGTCTTCACCCAATAACTATAGAATAGTATCTTCACCCAATAATCATGGTCTAGTATCTTCATCTGAACATTCAGTATTTTTATGTAACAATAATGGTAGTTATATTATGCTTTCTTCTAATAACTATGATAATTATCTATTGTAATGAAAAAAATAGTATTTATTGTGGGTGTATATGAAATGGAAAAAAAAGTTTTATTTTACGGAAAATATTGAGCCGATATCATCTTCTAACAATAATGGTTTGCCTTTGTCTAATAACTGTAGTCTAGTATCTTTGTCTAATAACTGTAGTCTAGTATCTTTGCCCAATGATTGTAGTCTGGTATCTTTGCCTAAAAACCTGGTGCCTTTATATAACAATAATGGTAGTTATATAGTGCTTTTTCTAATAATTATAATAATTATTCATTGTGGGTATATACAAAATGAAAAAAAACAAATATTTACTGTGGGTGCATATGAAATGAAAAAAAAAGTAGAAAGTCTTATTTCACAGATGTAGTGTTAAAAGAGATGACTATGATGATTATACACGAGGAAGGCCGCATAATAAATAATGAGTTAGTATTATCTTCTAACAATAATAGTTTGTCTTTGTCTAATAACTGTGGTCTAGAATCTTTGTCTAATAACTGTGGTCTAGTATTTTTACTCAATAACTGTGAGCTAGTGTCTTCACCTGAAAACCTAGTATTTTTACTTAATAATAATAGTAGTTATATAGTGCTTTTTCCAACAACTATAATAATTATTCATTGTGGGTGCAAAAGAAATAAAAAAAAGTATTTACTGTGGTTGCATATGAAATAAAAAAAAAAAATATAGAAAGTCTTATTTCACGGATGTAGTATTAAAAAGAATGACTATAACGATTATACGTGGGGAAGAAGCGCATAATAAATAGTAAGCTGGTATTATCTTCTAATAATAATAGTTTGCCTTTGTCTAATAACTGTAGTCTAGTATCTTCTTCCAATAATTGTAATATTGTGTCTTCATCCAACAACTGTAGTCTGGCATCTTCGCCCAATAAATATGGTCTAGTTTCTTCACCCAATAACTATAGTTTATGTCTTTGCCCAAAAATCTGATGCCTTTACATAACAATAATGGTAGTTATATTGCCAATAACTATAATAATTATCCATTGTGGATGTATATGAAATGAAAAAAAAAAAAAAATAGAAAAGCTTATTTTACGAACATGGTGTTAAAGGGATGACTATGACGATTATGCGCAGGAAAAAGGCACATAAGAAATATTAAGCTGGCATCATTTTCTAACAATAATGCTTTGTTTTTACTAATAACTGTTTAGTATCTTCATTCAATAACTGTGGTCTGGTGTTTTCGCCCAATAACTGTAGTCTGGTGTCTTTACTCAATAACTGTGGTTTGAAGTCTTTGCCTAAAAATCTAATGTCTTTACATCATAACAATGGTAGTTATATTGTGCTTTCTCCCAACAACTAATAATTATTTATTGTGAATACATATGAGATAAAATAAAAAAATAAAAAAAGTATTTACTGCAGGTGTATATGAAATGAAAAAAAAGTAGAAAGTCTTATTTCATGGACATGATATTAAAAGAGATGACTATGACAACTATGTATAGAGAAGAGGTGCATAATAAATAGTAAACTTGTATCATCATCTAATAATAATATTTTGCTTTTGTCTAATAATTATGGTCTAGTATCTTCGCCTAATAACTGCGAGCTAGTGTTTTCATCCAACGACTGTGGTCTAATACCTTTGCCTGAAAATCTAGTGATTTTACATAATAACAATAGTAATTATACTGTACTTTCTCCCAACAACTGATAATTATTTATTGTGAGTCTGTATGAAATAAAAAAAAAATAAAAAATTTATTGTGGGTGAATATGAAATAAGAAAAAAAAAAAAAATAGAAAGTCTTATTTCACAAAAAATAGTGTGCTGGTATTATCTTCTAACAATAATATTTGCCTTTGTCTAATAACTGTGGTTTAGTATCTTCACACAATAACTGTGGTTTTGCATCTTCACACAATAACTGTGGTCTGGTGCCTTCACCCAATAATTATGGTCTGGTGTCTTTACCCAAAAACCCAGTGTCTTTATATAATAATAATTGTAGTTATATTGTGTTTTCTTTCAATAACCATGAT
>CAJVPU010001723.1:0-12135 GCA_910591775.1 Dentiscutata heterogama | reverse complement strand
GGGGTCATCAATGATTGTTATATAGTAAAGTTAAAATTATACTATGTAAATTGAAATTTGAATATTAAGTAAAATTGGTAAAGAGATCAAAATACACATATCCTGAGTTAATTTCAATCAGTGTAATCCTAAGCTTGTCCCAGTCCGGTAAGCATTAAACCGTCTAGTCCTCTAACCTTTCTGGGTTAAGAAGTAGAGAAGAACTCTAGATAACGATAATCACGTTGCTCAAATATCTATGTCAGATTATCAATGTGATATACTTTCTTGTGATTTCTATGCCACTTTGATGTAAATTAGTGGGTGATTTGAGCTAGTACAAAGTTTCTTATCATTTGGGCTAAATGATAAAGATAATTAATGTTACATAGATTTCATTTGGAGATTAATGAAATTATTTTCACAATGAAAAAAGGATTCATCATGGGTTTAATGATGATTGACAAAGCTGAAATTGAATCAACTCGACCAATAACTTATTTATAATATAACAAGCTTTAATTTTTTTAAGTTTCTTTGGTTTATCAAAAATATAGTGATTTTATACTTTTTTTTTTTTTAAACAAAATCATCATCGTTATAAAAAAAAAAAGACAATTAAACGTATACATATGATAGCTAATTTTTTGGTCTTATATGGAGTCCGAAGTAGGAATGTGATCCAAAATCCGTCGATCCGGATATCTTATAGCCGGCAATGGAGAGGTAAATCCCCGGTTATGTGAGGGCTCTTCAGGTCCTTGTACAGCAGTAAACTATCTGTATTGGGAAATTATTCATCGCTTGTATGATGCCATGACGGTGGCTTTAATCAGTGAAAAGAACAAGCTTCCCGAACGTTTATTATTTTACACTTTACTGAAGAAATAACGGAAACTTGTTTTTCTACTGATTAAGGTCATCTTTCCACATCCATAGGAAAATTTTTTTTAATGCAGTTCTGTACAGATTTGCAAAATAATAATAATATATCAAATGAAAATTTGAGCAAAACTTCAAACCTAATAGCTATAAACGCAGAAAATAAATGCAATTTCGTATAAACCTTTAAATTCTAAAAAATTTTTGCAATGATACAGATTTTTGTAGTTTTATACTTTTTTAATTTTCCTGATATCCCAAAAATTTAAGAGTAATCAACTATGTAACTAGAAATGAGAAAAAACCATTTTAAATAGTTTTTTTTTAGGTTCTTCAAAACATTTAAAAAAATTTTTAAAAAATTGACTCTGAGATTAGAATTCAACCGAAGCCAGAACTGCTGCTTATGATTTTTAATTTAGCATCAACCAGATTCTATAATATTCTTGGCGATTATATTAAAAAAAATAACCTCTCATATTTTTTATAAATATTATTCAAGAATATTTATGTCAATTTCTGCAACGTTTGTAGAATTTTTTTCAGTGGAGGCCTTCCACGAAGCATAAGTTTTAAATTTTTGAAATAAAGAAAATTTTTACTGTGTTTTAATCAAACTATTTAAATAAATAGTAAATAAATAAAATAAATATATATATATAGTCATTATAATATGTATTAAAACATTTAAAAACTATTTTAAATCAAACAATCACGATTTTTAAGATCATGTTTAAATCATTTTTCATCCCTATATGTATCGGTATATGTTACGCTTGAACAGAATCAGCAGTTATGATGTAGAAATGCTGAAATGTGAAATAACAATTATATCCGGATCCTTTTAGATTCATGAACATATAAATTATAGGGTAGATAATAGTAACGTCACATCATATAAAAATATAACATATCGTGGAAAATAAAATCTTATAAATATGATATATGATTTAAAACATGGCAATAGCAATATTAAATAAATGCATTTGAAATTTATTGAAAAAAAATAATTTTTTTAAATAGTTTCCTCCAAAAATATGTAAGTATATGCTTAATTCTGATTAAAAACACATTTTAATAATTTTATTTAAATTGAAATTTCAATTTTCTTCCTTACATTATTATAGTTTAATTAGAATTGTGTAAGCGTTATTACTATCTAGATCTGAAAGCAAAGCCTAACAATGCCGTTTAATTTTATAGAAACTATAGAAAAGTCGTGGGTTTTAGAAAACAATATGAGTGAAGCAGAATATATATGCATATACCATGAGCCTTAAGTAAATAAGGGATGATAAATATACAATTATATCAATGATACTGTATTTAGCATGCAAGCGGGAAGGTAAAAAAAAATAAATGAGACACAAAATAAATATAATAAGTAAAAAGTATAAGAAAATGAAATAAATAAAAGAAACAAATGAACCAATCGAGTCAAAATGGACAAATAAATATTGAAATCAAAAAGCGAGAATTTGTTTCTTATCGAAGCCTGGAGTCTTCAATAAAGGCGAAAGCGAAAGCTATTTATATATGTTTTCGAGAGTGGGATATAAGCTAAGCGAATGTTCCAAATCGATACTATCTTTGTAATGCTACACAATCAAAACACAATTGATCAATGGAAAACTTAGTACAAAAACGGAAATAATGCAAAAATAGTACGAGACTAAGGTAAGGCAAAACCACTGTTGTGTGTAAATCATTAAATACCTTTGACGACGCAAGGCGCACATCGATATTCTTAGGTCCGTGATGACGCGGTAAATCGTCAAAGTTAAGACAATATCAAAGAAAAATAACAATAAATTAAACTAACCTTTACAATGCAAATGAACTTCATTCAGCTTCGATTATGTAATTACATAAAGTTGTCGATCCATAACAGATAATAATAATAATAATAGCAAATGTTTTGAATTTCTGTGCATGAATAAAAATAGAGCGCATATAGGGCATTTCCGAACAAGAACCTGTGATGCTTAAAAAAAGGAATTTTTAGGAACAATAATTTTTGTTTCATATAATATCACAGGAAATATGTATTACAGGATAATATTGATATCGTCATTAATATTGAATTATCACATATTATGGCAACCTCTGTGTACGTATGTACAGTACGCACATAATTGAGGAACAATTACTAATGGACCCTTTATTTCCTGATGTAGAAACTGAATGGCCTAAATTACGAGAAAAGTCATGACATTTTGATATATATGCAAGATAAAAACGCTACACAGAATTCGAAACTTGGCCTTGTATACCATCAGTATAAGAAATATTGGAGGAATTGTCCGCACATTTATCATCCGATCATAAGTCAGATCAGTCAGGAATACTTTAAGGGAACTTAGAATGATACCGATATGCATTAAAACTAGAAACTAAATTAAGCTTGTGAAACTGGTGACTATCTAAAATCTGATTGGCAATTTACCATATTAGCCAATCATATTTTAGATAGTCGCAACTCTGGTTAAAACCATATTACAGTATTATATAGATTCGATTATACGTAATATCGATACGTAAGTATATAACATGCAATACTTGTACAGTACGTACGGCACGTACTACAACATGATCGGGTCAGAGGCCGAGCAAAGGCACGTAGTTACACGTGAGGACACTTCCCCCTGCATGCGTGTTTTCCTTGTATGCCACAGAAATACAGGAATATGTCAAATATATTCACTTCACATCACATAACTTGATTTTTTTGTCACCACAGAGTTAATCTCCTTTATGCAATCCTATTCGGGAAAAATTAATAATAGTAAATGTATGCGTATAAATAAATACGTAGAGGTCGCAAAAATCGACTTTTCCAAGGTAACGAAAATGAATCAACCTATTCGAAAATCCAAAGAATTAACTTTAAAAGAAACTATTAAAAAAATCATTAAATCTTCTAGATCTAATATATTTTTACTTCTCGTACCTGTAGGTTTTATAGTAAATTACCTTACCACAAATGTCATACTAATTTTTGTAATGAACTTTTTAGCAATTATACCATCAGCTAAATTGCTAAAGTTTGCAGCTATAGAATTTTCGCACCATTTCGGTGAGGTACTATTTTATTAAACGACACAATAATAATCACTACCTTTTCATTATTCTAATATTAATATTTTAATAAAGACTGTAGCAAGCCTATTGTATATATCATTTTACAATGTGGTAGAATTAATAGTAACCATAATTGCGTTGGTTAATGGTCAAATTCGTGTTGTCCAAGCAGCAGTTCTAGGGTCTATATTCTCTCATCTTCTACTTGTATTAGGATCATGTTTTTTCGTTGGAGGAATCGAATATCTTATTAAAGAAAATAAGCTTGAACAAGAATTTGATTCAACTGCCGCACAAATGAGTTCTAGTGTAATGACATTAGCGTGCATTTCTCTAGTTATACCTGCCGCATTCAGTCTTCTTATCAATGGAAATTTGTCCAATGTTTCCTCCGATACAGTTGATAAAAGGATCCTGTATATGAGTTATGGAACTTCAATAGTGTTATTGATTATATATGGACTCTATTTATGGTTTAAGGTAAAATATGAAATTTTATTTCACCATCACACTCTTCATTCACACGGTTTTGTAATTTACAGTATTTTTTTTTTTTTTATTTGTGTATAGTTAAAAACTCATAAACGATTATTTGAACAAGTTGAGCATGAAATCGAAGAAATTGAAAGCGAAGAAATCGGAGAACAAATATACGAAAATAACATAGAACAAAATTTTGAAAACGAAGAAAACCGAGAACAAAGTCTTGAAAATGAAGAAAACGGAATACAAACAAGTGGAGAACGAAAAAATGAATCAATAAAGAAAAAGCCTATAAGCATTATAGCGTCATTATCTTTGCTAATTATAATGACAACGATTATTGGTTTTTTAGCGGATTTTCTCATAAAATCAATTGAAGGAATTGTTGAGTCTCATGAAATAAGCAGAACTTTTATTGGGTTGATTTTACTACCTATGGTTGGTCATGGTGCTAAGGTATTAAGAATGTTAACTTTTCATCAAATGTTACTCTTTTTACTGTATAAGGTATTTACATGTTTAAATTTATCTATATTATAAAAGTTTGTGGCTTCTCTTAAAACTGCGCGTGAAAACAAAATGAATGCTGCTATTATTATTTCGGTTGGAAGTTCAACTGTAAGTTGCGTGATTATATAACAATTACATGCAATGTTTGTTTTTTTTTTTTTAATATTTTTTTTTTCACAATAAATATAGCAAACCGCGTTATTTATTACTCCACTCTTGGTGATTTTGGGATGGATTATCAATCAACCTATGTCTCTGGCTTTTTTACCGTTTGAAACTATTTGTTTATTTATTGCAGTTATACTCAAAAATTATTTGGTTCAGGTGCGTTTCCTTTATATGAATTTTATTTTTTTTTTTAAAAAAAAAACTTTAAAATTAACGTAAAGAAACTATTTTATTAAAATGTTCATTTAACATAGGGTATGTATTGTTTTATTATATTGTCAATAGATCGCTTTAATACCTTACTTATCTTTACTAATAAATTATATTTTGTAGATGGGAAATCTAATTGGTTAGAAGGTGCATTGTTATTAGCGACTTATTTAATAATAGCTGTAGCATTCTTCTTTTATCCAGACCAGTGACATGATACATCCCGTACACAAAATAGTCTCATTATCTATCTCACGTTTCATATTACTCTCGAACAAGAAAACTAAAAAGTACATTATTGGTAGGGATATTTTGACGTTTCGAGATCTAATGATCAGATGAGCACTGTTTACGGTGGGAAGAATTGAATAATATAAAAATATCTCAAATTCGAACACCGGACCGTGAGATGTCTCAATTTAATTTAATTAATTTTAATTTATTAATTTGTCATGATACCCATATTTCTTCATAGTTCCTTTTTACAAACACTATTCAAACTAAGATATTTCTGATCTAGTGACCTGATTTGACTTTTCTCAATGTGATAAATGAAAATTTAATGGTGCTAAAATGCCTAGATCTTGAAGTAATCTCAACTTGTCAAAAATTTCTGCCTCGAAAATAATTTTTATATAGAACGAAAAAATTTTTATAATAGAACAAAAAATTTTTCATACAAAAATAAAAAAACATTTTACTTTTCATTATTATTCAATCAAATTCCTTTTATTTATTTATCTTAATCATATGGGAATAGATTTTCATTATTATGTAAAATTTCTTATTCTCAATCGGCATATAATTTCAGAGGTTGATATGAGAAAGATGTTAATCATGGCGATGAAAAGAGAATCGATCTTTATTTGTAGACATGGCTTGAGAATCGCTTGACTGCTGTGAACTCGGTCCATCGTCAATTATATGCGGTATCTAAGTCATGGTTCAGGGGGCTATAGCAAGCATCTTCGAAGCCCTCATTTATAAAACCCTCATATTATGTCCACCAAAATCGTCTATGTAAACACTGATTAATATAGCATTAATACGAAATTTGATTCAACAACTTCTTTCGTGATCTAAAGATTTAGACAAGGTCAAGTGCCTATATATAATACAAAAAAAATTATTTATATAAGAATCAATAAACTATAAATTTTACTGTTAAAAAATATTTTTGCGTTCATTATAAAAAAAAAACCGATAACTGTAAATTCTCTAACACTCAAGGGCAATTTGGCCTAAATTAAGCTTAATTCGGGCCATAACCCATACGCACTATTTTGAGAATTTACGATATGTTGAGTACCACAGTCAAATCTCTTAGATGCACTTTATAGGGATCAAACTTTTATATTGTAACGTGCATTTATAGAAGCATTTATGGATATTATGCAAATGTAGTTATAAAGTTAAAATAAAATTGTCGGAATAAATTGTCGGAATAAATTGTCGGAATATTTAATTTAAATACCGATTCGTAAATGATTTTGGGTGGTGTTTGATTCAGTTTATCTATACTATGTCTGTCATGAATGTTTGTCCGCTTTCCATATTTATCATTAGTGAGCATCACAAAGAACATCTTATATTTACTGATGTATATTATAACAATGATTTGTGCCACAATTCTACAGCGTATACCGAATTTTCATTCGATCTCAATTAATTGAGGTTGTAGCAGATGAATTGATCAGATCAAAGTTCCAATGATATTAGGATTGGTAAAGTTCTTAAAAACCAGGTTCCAATTTTGAAATCTAGGTTTATACAATTTATATAACTGCAAAGTAGAGTCGGGTATTCTGCTTTCTCATGTTTGTCTTTATTTAATAATAAATATAGTACAATCAAACAAAAATTTGAATACTCTTTAAATCTGACGTCAAACGATTTTGCAGATTAACCAAAAACTAAATATAGTATATTCTAAGTATATTAAATTCTTAGGCTGATTTTTAATACCGAAAGATGAACTGAACGGATTTATAAACGCTATCAAATCAGTTTCTACATCAAAACCAGATTCTGGAACCAGGCTCTGGAACTTGGTTTACAAAAACCAGGTTTTTAAGTTTATAAATTGGAACCTAAAGGTTCCGGAACCAAAACAGAACCTAAACCTCCCTAGCTATAATTAATAATGCCTGACAATACGAAACCATTTCCTGCAATGATTAAAGATTTCTTATTCTGACTAAACCTTTGATGAAACTCACGACGAATAATTTTCAGTCCAATAAATGTTAAATTACAGTCGATTGACTCATATTCAGCTAAATTTTTTTCATAATGATTTCTAGATAGCTGAACTTTAATTTTTTCAAAATTACTGTTTTTAATTATACAGAAAAATCCTGTATGATTCAGTAACAGTGAAATGAAATGCCGTACGCACTATTAATAATATTATCGTCAGAAATTGCCCTTTATGTACGTAAATGGCTTCACCGTCCGGTTTCAAATAAGCCGTATTTAGGATTTAATTCAATGATGTTAGAATATTTTGTGATTAACATCACCTTATCGTTATTTCTGACTGACCCTAACCTTAATGCTAATTAACTTTAATTATAAATCCCATGATCGACATCTGATTACGAATATTAAACGATAAAAGTTTGTACATATTATATCATATTAAGAAAAATTCTCCAGAGACAACCAAAAATTCAAAGCGCCACATAATTTTTTACAAAACGTTCGAATCGAGTGGTTTAAATTAGTTCTTACATATAACTCTCAACCCTTATTCTAAATTGATTTATGTAAAATCAATTGCTCCCTTTTTGCAACACCCTGCCCATAATAACTGGTAGCAAAACAATATGCTGCGGTTAATTCTGATTAGGCACAGTAGCGAATCATGTGATTGCGGTCTCCCGGAGAACTATAATTGCACTTGAAACTTTATTGAAAATAAAGTTTTTTTTTAAAAATAGCTTGCTTTAAATATAATAAATATACGAAATTACATAATTTTAAAACACCATATCAGCGAATAAAATATTTATTCAATGAGTTCGATGATGATCTAAGGTTTTCATATTCTATAAGTTAACGTTAATATTATCCTTTAATTGTACTAAATTGAAAATTTTGATTTTCTCATTTTATCAATTCTAACAGGTAACTTCGTTCTGCTTCAATTATAGATTTGTTGATACAATACAGTACACAACAAAACCTGTGATCCTTAAAACTCAAAAAAAGAAAAATTCATTGATGATATCAATCCTATTCTGGAAAAATTTAACTGCAAGGTTACGTAACTATAAATACTGAGAAAACGCAAAATCGATTTTGAAAAGATAACAAAAATGAGTCAACCGACTGAAAGAAGTCAAAAGTTATCTTTTAAAAAAACTGATATATTTTATATATTTTTGATTTTCGTTCCTGTGGGGTACATTGTGAACTTTCTTAGCTCGAATGACACATTAATTTTTATAATGAACTTTCTGGCAATTATATCATCAGCTAAACTGCTGAGATTTGCGAACAATGAACTTTCACATCATTTAAATAGTTTTAATGAGGTATTGTTAATTAAACGACATGATAATGATTATTTTAATTATTCTAATATTAATATTAATATTTTAATAAAGACTCTAGAAGACATACTAGATGTAGCGTTTAACAATTTGGTAGAGTTAATAATAACTATAGTTGCATTAGTGAATGGAAAAATTCGTGTTGTCCAAGCAGCATTGCTAGGGTCTATACTCTCTCATACTCTACTTATATTAGGATTTTGTTTTCTCGTTGGAGGGATCAAAATTCTTGAAAAAAATAAGCTTGAAGAAGAGTTTAACGACTTTGGTGGTTCGAAAGGTACGACAGTTGCGCAAATGACATCTAGTGTGTTGACATTAGCGTGTATTTCTCTGGTTTTACCTGCTGCATTCGGTTTTTTTGTCGACAAAAGTGCTGATGAAGTCATGCATATAAGTTATGGAACATCAATTGTGTTATTAGTTATATCTGTACTTTATTTATGTTTTAGGGTAATATAAAGATTTTATTTCATCGTCGTACTCTGCATTCACATACTTATAATCTATTTATTTATATATAGATAAAAACCCATAAAAAACTATTTGCTAGATTCCATGAAAAGAAAGATAATATAGACGTGATAATGTCATTAACATTATTTGCTATAATGATTGTGAATATTGTTTTTTTAGCACAATTTCTCATAAAATCAATCGAAGGAATTGTTGCATCCCATAAAATAAGTCAAACCTTTATTGGATTGATTTTACTACCCATAGTTGGTCATTGTGATAAGGTATTAAAATGTTAATTTTATCATCAAAATGTTGTTTTTTTCTATAAGTATTTACATGTTTAAACTTTAATAGTATATTTCCCCCACTTATATTGAACGTAATAATCACGATGATAAATGTGCAAATAAAAGGTTTGCAATTATGGTTATTTCGGTTAGAAGCTCAATTGTAAGTTGCGTGATATACAGCAATTATAATTAATGTTTCATTCTTATTATTATTCTTTAAATTTTTTTTTTTTTTACTTCAAAATAAATATAGCAAACCGCGCTAATTATTACCCCATTATTGGTGATTTTGGGATGGATTATTAATAAGAAAATGTCTCTGTCTTTTACAATATTCGAAACTATTTGTTTAGTTGTTGCAATTATGCTTAGAAATTACTTATTTCAGGTGCGTTTCCTTTAAGTTGTTTTTTTTTTTTTCTTAAAAAAATTTTAAAATTTACGAAATGAAATACTTAAAATATTTTAAATAGGGTAAGTATTGTTTCATTATATTGTAAATACAGCATTTAAATACCTAATCTTTATCATTAATTTACTGTATATTTTTAGATGGGAGATCAAATTGGTTGGAAGGTGTAATGTTAATATCGACTTATGTGATAATGGCTATAACATTTTTCTATTATCCAGACCAATGATATGATATATCATTTGCACAAGATAATCATATTGACCATACCATGTTTCATGTTACTCTCTCACATGATACAGTAAAAAGCACATTTAATATATTAGGTTGGTAGGGGTATTTTGACGAATTGGTATATTTCAAGTTTTAGTGATCATGAGCACTGTATACGACGGATGTATACGACGGAGTAATTGAATAATATAAAAATTTGTCAAGTTCGAACACTGGACCATGAGATGTCTCTATATTTATTTAATTTATTTATCGCGGTTTGCAAAATGATGTACTTTATTAAAATTTGCAGATTGTAGCTAACACATTCGATCACTGATTGTTGTCTGACTGTGCGATTTTACGAAGTTGCAGGTATTATTTTGAGGATATGGATATAAGAAAGTCATAAATTATAAAAATATTTTATTTGTATTGAACTTTTTTTAAGAAAATGAAATTATAATCGCACAATCGATCGACAATCAAGTGATTGTATGTGTCTGCAAAATTTGATCAAAAGATACATCATTTTGCAAACCGCGATAATTGTCATAATACCCTATTTCTTCATAACTCTCTTCTTACAGTACTATGCAGGCAAAGATTTTCTGATCTATTTATCTGATTCAATTTTTCGCTGTGAAAATGAAAATTGAATGGAGCAAAAATCTCTAGATTCTGATATAATTTCAATTTGTCAAAAATTTCCTGCCTCAAAAAATTTTTATAATAGAAACAATAAAAATTTTCATATCCAAATAAAAAACTTTTTTTATTTTTTCATTATTATTCGATCTAAAAGTTCTTTTGTTTATTTAATATCTTAATCATATGGGAATAGATTTTTATTATGACATAACAATTTCAGGATTTCTTATTCTTCGTCGGCATATAATTTCACATTTTTGCAAAGGTTGAAATGAAATGTTAAGAAAACTCTACATAACGATGAAAAGAGAATAGATCTTTTATTTGTAGACATGATCTGAGAGTCACTCAGCTGCTGTGGACTTGATCCATGATCAATTATAAATCATGGATCAGGAGGCTATAGCAGCACTTCGAGCCCTCATTTTATGAAACTCATATCATGTCCGCCAAAACTGTCTATGTAAGCACACCGATTTAAATTAGATTTACAGTATATATAGCATCGATACGAGATTTGATTCAACCGCTTATTTTGTGATGAAAAGATCAAGTGCCTACACTTAATTACGTATATAAAGATTAATAAGCTATAAATTTTACATAGAAACTAATTATATTGAGTACTACAGTCAAATCTCTCTAGATGCACTCTATAGAAACCAAACTTTTAATACTGTAACATACATTTATAGAACAATGAGGCATTTGAAGAAATTGGCATACATTTAGAGATATTGTTTATGATATTTATTTTTCTTCTAGCATATTAAACAATTGTTACAACAGTCGTATAAGTAAATAAAAAAATTGTTTACTACAATTTTCTTGCAATGAATATAAGTTTTTGACTTTCAAGAATTCTTTACAAACTATAATTTCAAGTTTCTTAGTTTAATTTATGAAGGATGCCACGGTATATTGTAATTTCAAGCATCCTTACTATATTAATCCTGCGTTCTGATCCCCTCATATCAATTTAATTAAAATACTTTGCGGTTTAATATTATTAAAGCTAAAATCACATTTAACATATTAATTACAAAAATCAAATGTACTGTAGTTTTGCGTTATTTATTACTAAAATTATTATTAATAATTTTAGTATTATATTCAATATAAATTATATTAACATCTCTTATCGTCATCTCTTCATATATACTACTACATAGGGATGTTAAGTAGTCGGACTATTTCAGTTTTTACAGTACAATTTATATGTAACCAGCTAGTTCGACTA
>CAJVPU010001722.1:0-12136 GCA_910591775.1 Dentiscutata heterogama | reverse complement strand
TAGCTTTTATAATTTGCCCGAACATCCAAGCATGAGAATCTAAACTTTCATCCACGAGCAGACCTTGTGCAAGCAAAATGTTTTGCCTATTCCGATTAAACCCACAAAAAGTGACAGCCATTCCATACCGATTGGTCTTATGAGTTACATCATTAATCACACAGTCACTAAATTGGATCCAATTTTCCACTTGTTTTGGTGTCATCCAAATTAGATGGGTAAGTGCATTGTCATCGTCCTATCCTCTTGCTACGACCCACCGGGAATCCTTTTCTTTTTGCAAATCTAACCAATCCGACATTTGAGCTGCATCATTTGAGAGAGAGTTAGCTGTAGGTCAGAACTTTCTAATTGCAGCATACAAATTCTTGTTGAATATTGCATGAGTTGGATATTTGCCCTCTAAGTACTTTCTTTGTGCAGTTGCACCCATTTTACAATGTTGTGTCAAGAATTGAATATCCTCCATCATCTCATCGCTAAATTTTTTATCACTCTCAAACACAATAGCATCAACATTAAGCAGATGGTTGTAGTCATCTACAACTGTATTAACAAAAACAGCTGAGTTGGGGTTCTTTATTTTAGGACAGGAAGTATTTACATGCCACTAGCATGATATTTTCTTGGTACTGGTCTCTATTTTGGAGTTCAATTCATAACTTCGTCCATGTTGACAAATGTAAGTTCTTCTTCTAATTATTCCTTCCTCTCTATGAACACGGTCCTTAACGATATTGAACCCCTTACTTTTTCCCCACTCACTTATAAACGAGTCACATTCTGCCCAATTATTAAATACTTTTCCAGTATATAGTCTTGCGCCTTCGCTTTCACCATTGATCAATGCAATTCTTTCTGGTTCATAGCTTTCTAAGTTAGTCTGTTCACTCATTACGCAAATATAGTTTACTTACCTCTCTTATATTAGTAGAGTAACGAAATCTAATTTACAGGAGATTAAGCATTATAGGAAAAAGAGGTGAGTCATATTATGCGTCATAGTAATTGTCGTATTTGTGCGTTACAATGATCAAACATTTATGTTACACAAGTAATAAATCGCATATGCGAAAAATGATTAAATCCTTCAATTAATTAAAAAAAATTAAAAAATCTTCAATTAATTAAAAATACAAAACTGTAACTTCTTTTTACAGCACTATAATAATCATTTTCTGCAAAAATCGACTGAAAAAAATTGTTAATACGCGAGGTGAAGCGATTTTTAAATACTAATATTTTGTTAGTAATCTATTGATTTTGCTGATATGCATAAAATCTGTATTATTTAATTTTACTACAACACCTAACATAGATTTGATTAATTAGTATATGCAGGACCCCAGCAAATTATAGACACCGCCTAAATTCTGTAATAGGTACTATGCAAAAATTGATTAATCTTATTTTATTATTATAACATATCAATTCAAAGTTAAAGACTGTTTAGTGGTAAACAATATTCTAGTAAGAGCTATGAACATAAATGAAATAGGCTAAGGTTAAGTATTAGGTGGCCAGATTTGTATTACTAGTTATTTCTAGATAAGGGTGAGGTCTTTATATTCAATCATCAAAAATCTAATTGTTATGAGTATAACACAGAATTCATTTGTTTGTTGTATTTTTATCTGGTATGCTTGTTCGTTGTTATCATATTTTAGATTGTAATAATAATATTGCTTTTTAAGTTTTTCCAAAATATTGTCTGGTAGTTTTGATAGGTTAATTACTTTGGGATACTTTTCTAATACTGTTGCTACTTTAGCTCTGTCACTTTTGTCGAAAATTGTTAGGTATTTGTATCTCATATAGAGATGGTCAAAATTCATAAGTTGTTTTTCTATTCGTTTTAGTGGTGCTATTTGTTTTTGGATTAAAGTTTTGAATAGTCGTCCTTTTTTAATTTGTTTTGAGGTTATTTCTTCTTTGTTAACCATAATATTTTCAAATTCTTCCATAGTTAGCGGTGTTAAATTCTCTTCATCTGATTCAGAGTCTATTTCTTCAAATAGCTTAATAAATGTTTTCTTCAGATTTATTATTCTATACTGATGCGCCATTTTTATTTTATTTATATATTCTAGCGTCAGATAATCTTCAATTCTTTTAAATATGTACCACAGGTTCTGTAGTACTATTGGTACAAGGGGTATTTGTTGTTCTTCTATTTGTTTTAAAGAGTATAACTTCCACGGTCCTAGGGTGTTTGGTTCAGTATTCTTGGGGATTTCTTCATAATTTAGTCAAAAAATAAATAGTCCCAATGTTATGAAATATTTTGCTTCTTCAGGATTACATCCTGTTGCTATCCATTCTTCTGTAGAGTAGTAAGAGTTTTCTTGAATTTTTATTAAATTACTATTTTTTATTACTAATTCAGATTCTTCAAATATTTCTCTTAAGGCTGTTACTTCTATGATTTTTTTTGGCATTCCATTTTGGTCTAATTTTTCTTTTCCTCCTATTCCATTGAATGTTCAGTAAAAGCTTTTATTTGGGTTGATTCATTTGGCTAATAAAATGTACGCTTCTTCTTTTATCATTGTAAATCCTATTGCTTGAGACATTATTCTATTTGGTAGTTGGTATGGGTCATGTAGGAATACTTGTTTATTGAGGTATGCTAATAATTCTGGATTTGAGTAGATCATTAAGTCATTTTGTAGCTAGTCCTTCTGGTTCAATCTTCCCTCGCATTGGTTTGATTCTGGGTTCAACAGTTCTCCACTGATTACAGTCTTGTTCCCAAATCATTGCATGATAATTTCTAAAGTTTTCTCAGGTTTGTCCTCCGGATTTCTAGTATTCTCTGCTTATACTTATTCCTGTTCTTTTCTTATAGATTTCTTCAAAGTATCATTTATAGCTTTCTTGTCTACACTGTCTTTTGAACTCTTCAAAGGTTTTTCTGACACATGCACTTGAGTCTAGATTATATTGCCACTCAATTGTTTTATGGATATCTTTTATTTTTGTCGCTATTCAAAGGTAGTCGTCGTTATAATAGCAGTTGTATATTGTTAAGATTTTTTGTTCTAAGACTGCACTCCTAAGGGCTACTTCTTCGAGTTCTAATTCTAGATCATTTATTAGTATTCCAAATAATTCTAAGGATTGATTGGTTGTTAATTCTTTAGGTTTCACTAGTTGTCCTAGCTTATATGGTTTTGTATTGAAACAATAGTATTCTTCGAATATTAGTTCTGGATTTAAGTGTTTCCAATGAGTCATTTAGTTTTCCAGAATCTTTTATATTCTTCTTTTATTTCTTCAAATGTCTTTTTTATCAAATTTTAATTCTACATAGAATCCTACTGCTGTTATGTATATAGCATGTATTTGATTTTCAAGTTCACTTTGGTAGACTGTTCTTCGGTGTTCTCTATTTTGTTCTTCAGTGTATACAAAAGGCTACTGAGAATAGTTTACATCTTTGATGTCAGAGACGAATTGGTTAATGTCTTAGTCTATTTCTCTGAGCATTTTTACTAGAAAGTAGACAAAGTCTGTTTCTTTTCTTCTGGGAATAAAGAGGTTATAGAGTTGGCTATTCTGTTTACTTCTAGTCATAAAATTTCTTCGTAATATTCTTCTTCAATATCTTTAAATATTTCTTTAAAATATTCTCTTGTTTCTTCTATGGTTAATTCGTATCTAGGATTCTCTCTTTTTGTCAGTTTATGATAAAGGTCGAAGTATTTTTCTATATTTATTTTCTTAAATTTGGTCATTTAATTGTTGTAATTCTTGAAGCAACTCTTCAGTTCTTTTCTTAATTAATTCTTTTGCTTTTTCGTTCTTTAGGAACTGTTTTGCTTCTTTTTCTGATAATCAGGCTTGTATTTCCTTATTGTAATCAAAAAAGTAGGTTGCTCTTTCTAAAGAGTAGAGATTTCTTACAGTATTGAGAATATGGGTTGTCACTATTTTTAATTCGTCTGGTATTAAATAAACTTCTCTTTGGGCTAGAGAATCTCATATTTTTTCTTCTATTTCATCGAGTATTACTCCTAGTTGGGATTGTACAATATTTAGTTTATTTATATATTGTTTTGTATTGTAGACGATTTGTAATTAAATATAATTCCTTCGGTCTCGTGTATAGATAGTGACAATTGTTTTACAGTTTGTAATAAAACTAAGATTATCCCTATTCAGTTATTGTTCATTGGTTGGATTCTTTTCTGAAGTCTTTCAACTGTTTCAATTATATCTTCTACTATCTGTTCTTTTGTTCTTTGTTCAAGTATTTCTTTTGTCAGGTTAAATTTTGATTTCCTATGTGAGATGTTCCAAATGAATTTAAATTTTCTTTGTTGTATTATTCTTTCTATTCTTTGGTATATATTTCTATTATTGCTCATTAAGTTCTTTTAAATACTCTTTTCTTTTGTTCATGTATTTCTCGAATCTCTTTATTTTTCTGTCAATTTCTTCTATGTTCTTAGTTCTGTTTTCTTTATGTATGATTATAAAGCTGTTAATATTTTCAATATTTTTATCTTGTAGAAGTTCAAGTTTTTGTTCTAATTTGTAGTCAGTTAGGTTTTCTAAATTTTCTTTTAATTCTTTTAATTCTTCTAAATATATTTCTTCTTCAGCTTCTCTCTGTTCTTCGGGTATTGGTCGATATTGGTTAAATGTCTGTTCTAGACTAATCGTTCTTGTTACTAAGAATGTTACTCTATTAATTTTGTCTAGTATTGATAATAAACAGTAAATTTTATTGATTCCTTCTTTTAATTGTGTACAAGAATATTTGTTATTTAAACTCTGAATTTGTTTGATTGTTTGTTGATGCGTTAAATCTATTAAAAGATCTAATTGAATTATTCCTTGTAAATCTTCGAGATATTCTTTTAATGCTTGGGTTGTTCTATTATATTGGCTATTACTCTCTGTAGTCATTAAATTCTATCTTAAGGAGATTTTCCTGTTGTTTTATTGATGCGTATTTGATTATTAGGTCTGATATTTTATTCACTATATAGTACACTCCGATTACTAATATTGTGTCTTTTAACAAAAGTATAAAGTGTATTGATGTTCTGTCATATGCTATGTCTGTTACAGCAAAGTGGTTCATCCACAAAAGAGTTGTGTTTATTAATGGTAGTGAGGATAATTCAACTAATTGTTCCAGATTGTTATTATTGTTTTAGTAGGTTTTCGATATATTCAAGTATTTCTCCGTCTATAAATTTTAGGGTTATCTCTTTTATTTCTTCTTCAAATATTTCCTGTGTTACTGATAGTGTAATGAGGGCTGTTTTTAAATATGTCCGTTTATGTGTTGATTCAATATTGTTTAGTTCTTCAGAAAGTATTAAATTTTTATATTCTCTTAGAAGTCTCTGTAATTTCTCCTTTCAGTATTTCTTGGTCTTGGGCATTCACTTCTTATTGTTACTGGTAGTCTTTGTAGTCCTACTAGTCTTTGATTTATTTGTAAATAAACGTATTCTGGTGTTGTTCTACAGTCTTTTAATTGAGATATTTCTCCTAAAGTTGTATATACTAAATTGTGATTATTGATTCTATTTGCTTGTGCTTGACGAAGTAAATTCCCGTGTTGTGCGGTGATATATAGGAGGGCATTTCTTGTTATCGTTCCAATAAAGGGTTGTCTCATGATTATATCTTGTTCTACTATCATTCTGGTTTGGTATGCAGCTTGTAACGCATTTTGTAAAAATATGGTTACGTTTGTTTCTTGTGTGTGTCATGGTGGTACTAGTCTATTTTGTCTTGTGGTCATTCAAGTTTTTAGATATTGTTTCATTTATTATCCACTTAAATCTTTTAGATCTTGGTCCTCTTGGAAAATATTTCTTTGTGTTTATGCACAGTTGTTCACATGAGTTACACTGAGTGCACATTTGATTTTGATTGTTATATTTGCACCTTATTTTCTTTTCTCTACAATAGTCACAGGCTTTTGTTGCTTGCTTGTCTTTTCTTTTCATTCACTATCTGATGTTTCAGGTGTTTCTCTTAATGGTATTCCTTGATCTTTTAATGAATCTTTAATAATTTGTTTTTCTTTGAATATTCTTGCTAATGTTGATTGGAGGTCTAATATTTTCTTATTGACTTTGTCGAGGTCTTTAAGTTTATACGTTCTTTTACAAATTTCGGTTATGCTTTTACAGATTGTGCACAGTATTTTTTGATTGCAAGGTAGTTTATGGGTTTTACAATATTTGCAAGTAGAGTATCATTCTCTTATTTTATGTTTTTGGTTATGCCTTGGCATGAGGTCTGGTCAAGTCATTTTTCAGGTCTTTTTATAATTGTTCCTTATCTCTATTGTTTACTTTTTTGTTTACATTGTATTGTTACTTGTGAGTCATTTGTTTTTCTTTGGCGTTTTAGCCGTAATAAATATTATTGATAAGATATAAGGTTATTTATACATAATAATAATATACTAATAATAATAATAAAATAATAATATTGTTAAAAAATAATAGCATTGTTAAAAGATAAACTATATTTAGTTTAATTAATAAATTCTGTTTGAGTGCTAGTGGTGAATTTTAAAATCTTTCTAGAATTGTCTTCAAGGTATTTGAGTCTTCTTTTTAGTACCATATTTTGGTTTTCGAGGTTCTTTATTTTTTGTTCCATTTGGTCATTTTTAGCGGTCAACTTTAGGACGAGTTTTTCAAGGGTTTGGACCCTTGTTGTAGTTTCTTCATTCTTTAGTTGAAATGTCATGATTACTTGTGTTAATTCCCACAAGTCTTGGGCGTTCTGGTCTATTTGTTCTTGATATTGGTCCCGATGTATTTCTTCATCATATTCGATAATATTTTCAGGTTCGTAGTAGAATTGTTCTTCTTCTATGGCAGGTCTTCTTTTTTCTTTGGGTTTTTCTTCGTCTATAACGATCATTCTTGATTTTATTTTCTCAAAACATTAGTCACAATAGTCTTTTTTGAAGTCTTTATCTCCTTCTTCTTTTCTTCTTATTGGCATGAAACATTCTTTACAGAGGTCGATATTACTTTTCTGTAAACTTTCTTCAAAGTCTTCTTTTTCTTTTCCTTTTTGATTATTATGGATTTCTTGAAGTGATTCTTCGACTGCTTGGTGAATTTGGTCTTCTTCTCTGATTCCATTTTGATTATTATTTATTTTAAATACTTCTGACAGTTCAAAGAGTCATTATTATCTTCATAATTTAATTGTTGGTCCCAATTATATAGATTATGGTAGTTCATGATATCTGTTTCTCTGGTGTCTTGTATCTGTACAATATTTAGATTTCCATGGTTCTATAAATTCTCATCAGGGTTGTCAGTAATACAGTCTGACGATTTACCAAATTAGGATATCGCATTCTAGAATGATCGATGTATGATTTCGCGAATTTGATTGGCTCCCTGTTCGTCATACTTTACCTTGGGGGCTTTGCACATTTTCTTCTATTAATTCAATACTAAACGATATACAAACAGATAGTATTAAACATCTACATTATTTAATCCCATTTAATCCCATCTTATAAGCCATTCGTAAAAAAGTAAATGAGTGCTTAAAATTACAAGTTTCTTTGCGTATTGTCAAACGGATTGTTAACTAAATTATATTTTAATTTTTTTTAGTGTCTAGTTACAAGAAAGAAAAAGCATCAGAGCGTGAATGTATATTTGCAGGCTTGGTTGAAACATACAAGAATGTCGGGTTAAGTTTTTGTGGGGAAGAAAAATGGCGAAATGCGAATGGCCCATTAGCAGCTAAGAAAATTAAACTTTATCATAATTATCCTCCCGGGCTTGCTAATCTCTGTCTTGACACCTATTCAATTTGTTCAAAACATTATAATTAAATCGTTATAAATAACCAGTTCTATGAGTATCTTGTAGGTTCTGCTCAAGAAAATTAAACGCCCTGCTTTGATACTAGTGAGGATAATTTAAGTGATAATATTATTGGTCCAATGGTTAAACTTGAGGAGATTAAACAATATTTAGACCATCTTAAGTTAGAAAACCGGCAGAAGTCGCAAGAAATAACAGAGCTCAATAGCCAAGTTGAACGAATGCAGCAATATATAGATGGACAAAAGAATGAAATAGAGGAGTTGAAAAGTAAATTGTGAAGGGCTTATGACAGTATGGATAAAATTCAAGGTTTGTATGATGAACAAAGTAAGCATAACGAAGACCTTCTTGAACAATGGAGGTCAAGGTTTTCTGATCAGCACAAACGGATCAATGCGGTTATTGAAATAGCAAAGGCAGGTTGGTAGTATTTTAATGAAATCTAATATTGTTTCAACATTTTAATTTCTATTATTAATTTTAAATTTAAAATTTATATATATTATAAATTAATTTTTTAAATTTATGCTTTACCTCAATTTACATTTAGAATGTGCATCATTGTTCGATGATATAGAATCCTTAATTCGTAATAATGCTAGGTTTTCTATTGAGAATATTATGATGTATAGTCCACGTGAATGGCTTAATAGACACAATCAAGTTATTGTAAAATTCATAGAAACCCTAGTTCTGAATGTTCGAGATGATTCTTTAGGCCAAGAAAAGCTTTTTAAGGCTGCTACTGCTGTTGATTTAATATGTGGAGCACGTCATGGAAAATATGTATCAGAAGTTCAACTTGCTCTTTCGGCCATCAAGTATTCGATTGCAAGATCAAGAATGATTGTTAATATCGACAATCATATCACAAACTCAGATAGTGAATATCGGTTCCAAAAGTGGTTAGAAGAATTGTCAAAACACGAAGAACCTTTACCAGAAGGTCTTTTATTTCTAGCATTTGACAATGAGCAAAGGGGGCAGAAAAATTATCTTGACCGGGGGTTTAATACAGTGATTTACCATGTCGTTACTAGCTTTGTTGGTTTTAACATAGCACAATTAAACAAAATTCAGCATACTAATTCTCCTTGGGCTTTTAGCTCTCTTGACAGGTTGCCATATGAAGAACTTTTTAACGTTAGCCCTCAAATGCAAAAAGTTGTCGATGACGAATTATATTCTTATCTTACAGATATCCTTAATTTATTGTCTGAAGAAAAATTATCCTCTACTAATGCTATTGATTCTCTTATTGCATCCATAAGAACTAATATTACACATATGAAAATGTGTTTGTCATGCAATCGACGAAATATTCAAAATCGAAAAAAAACATGTCCAGAATGTGGAATGAAATTGCCAACACTAGCCAAGATACAACAAGAGAAAATAATTGAGGATAATATAACTAATAAAATAACCCAACCACTTATTTTTAAACCATATAGTACTAGCAATAAACCAAACATTACGAATATTCCAAGAATCAGCTTTACCCAACAAGTGACTGATCCAAGAGTTAATGTTCCCGAGATTTACATTTCTAATCCATTGAATATTAATCCCAACTCTATTACGAATGTCGAAAAAGTTCTTTTACACATAGAAATAATATCAGGTATCAAGTCTGGAATTCGTGAGTGGGTAGCTGTAGTTTGTGATGGCATTCCATATCATCATGCCATCAAGCTCAAAGAGAAATTTCCTCAGCTGGTTCTTATACCGGGACAACTTCACGAAGAGATGAATATGCTTCGGGCATTTGTGGAATTAAATTGGTAAGGCATTTTTTGTAAAACTGTTATATTCAGGTCAACAATTTAATGAACTGTATCTAATTCGGCATTACGTTATCTTGAGAAATTATGATGGTCTCCAATGACTTTTGCCTGATCATATTTTAATTTGAAATTTTTTGGGGGGATTTCAAATGATACATGATTTTTATTTTTTTTATTTTTTATCATCTAGAGAAATTGACATAAAACGATTTGCAAAGTGTCAAGGTTACCGGTCAGAAAACCAACTCGCATATTTCAAAAAATGTGCGGATCATCACAAGTCTTGGGATTCTATCTGCAATATCTATCGTCAAGCAATTTCGATGGAGCTTGTGTGGCCGTATGTAAAGAGCCATTCTGAATTGTCAGTTAAAGGTTATCTTTCTTGGGTTGAACAGCAAGATTCATTTTACCGGGTTAAATATGAACAGGTTACTAAATATATATATTGTATACATATATTCTTTCTTTTTTTTGGTAAATCTTTAATACTACAGTACTAACGTTTTGATTACTCTTTCTAACCACAATAGACGTTTGTTTATCTTCAAGCCGTAATTAATTACCGGAAGGCTGTAAGAACTAACAATTCTCTTCTAAAAAAAGCTGCTAGGCGAATATTTTCACCGATTTGGTCTGCAAGACGCCATCCTATCTATCGCATGATAGAAGCTGCAGATGAAATTCAACTAATGCAGCTTAATCCAGTAATACGTGATATAATAGAAAAAATAGTGTTATTTCCAGGTCAGGCATTTTTGAACAACACCAAGGGCTAGATGCGATCATTGAAGAAGTAAACAAGACCTTGAAGACCTTAATACCTCCCATTCCGCAACATCATCACTGGAAAATTGCTGCTCGAAATTGCAAAAAGTTTATTGAGGTAATATAATGTTAATTAACTAATTCTGCATATAATTGTATTATTGATTAATAATAAATTTTAGTTGAGAAGTAATTTGTTTCAAGTAATTGGGTACAATGATCGTCAAACATCTGGGCCAAGAACTCGACCAGAATCAACAGTAGAATGCCGAAGATTTCGAACTTATCTACGAAGCCTTGACTTCAATCAAGATCTGGAAGAATATGATTTAAATAAAGATCTTATAAATTTTACATTTTTGGCAAAACAAGCACGAAGAAATTTTATTACAGAAGTATTTATTAACAAAACTGATTTATTTTCATTTAGGCCAATTCCTATAACGAATCAAGAAGCGAAAACACTGGGAAGTGAGGAAAACATGAACAAGAATGATCTTTTATTAAAGATTGAAACACTTCTTGAAAATCTTGAAGATTCTCGAAAAAAATATTCCGGATTAAAATCGAAAAAAAAAGAAGAATTGTTAAATATTTTACATGAGGTAAAATATTTAACTGCTATGAGAGATGAATTTAATGATCAAGATCATATGGAAGCTACAGAATAAAATAAGTAAGGGACATGCTTAATTTCAGAAATAAAAATGAGGTAAGATAATTAATCTTAAAAATGTTTTAAAGCTAACACAACATAAATAGAGATATTTTAGTTTTATATATTATTAGTCTATATATTTTTATTTCATTAAATTAAATAGAATTGGCACATTTTGAATATATCTGTAATTCTTTTATTTTTATTTTTTTACTTATTTTATAGATTACATTTCGTATATTGTAAGGAATATTGGAAGGAATTAAAGTAAAAAATAAATAAAGTACAGAAATATTAAAAATTTTAAAATTTGAATGAAATGGGTTGTAGTAATATAATATTAAATTAATCAGTCTTCTATCAGGCAACATTCGAGATATATTGGACAAGACTGTAAAAAATCAATCAAATCGGCTAATGCTTTTGCTTCTAGTTCAATATTGTTCCAATAAAGATTTAAATAAGTCAGCGTGATGTTCTAATAAAGTGCAATTAATAATGCGTTTCCACTCTCAGGTCCTAAATTATTACAATTAAAACTCAAAGTAATTAGTGTGGAGTTTTACATAGTAAAATAGCATCCTATCCTATATTATTACAATTAAGCTCCAAAAAGATCTGCATGGTATTCTTGTAAATTGCATCTCTAATGCTTTCCCTTCTTCTGGTCCAAGCCTATTTTCTCCAAGATCAAAGAAGTTGGCGTGGTGTTCTTGCAGAGCACATCTGCTAATGCTTTTCCACCTTCTAAGCCAATATTGTTTCAATAAAGTTTCAAAAAAGTTAGTGTAGTTTCTTCTAATTCAGGATTATTAGCGGTTGGGTATAGTATTTACACAAGCGCACCTGCTAATGCTTTTTTCACTTTTGATCTATGATTATTTGAAAAAAAGATCCAAATCTTTTGGCGGTGCGGTTTTGTGAAGCGTCTAAGGTTTCTCCTGATCTAAAATTTAGATTAAACTATCAAGATCTTAAAGTCAGGTTAGTGTTACAGTATTAAAAAAAAAACTAGAAATACGCTAATGCTTACAAGTCAAATATTACAGTACTACATACTGACATAAGCACGTAAGTAATTTAATCGG
>CAJVPU010001721.1:0-12142 GCA_910591775.1 Dentiscutata heterogama | reverse complement strand
AATCAATTTAGAATAAGATTGGGGCCATTTTTTACTTAAAACACAAAGTAGTTGTATTAATAAAATTTTGCTATATTTATTATGAGATTTATAACATATAAATTGATTTTCCGAAGATCTTTTGTTTTGTCAATTTGGTCCCTTTTTGCAGCACCTAGCCCATATTATTATGTATTAACTCATCAATTTATTGAAATGCAGAAATATTTATTATTACACTGTATTTATTGATTTACTTGCAAACAAAACATTAACCAAGATAATCGAATATGCTATCAGGTTCGTGAACACTAACGATAATCTGTCAAATCTGATAAAATATTAGTCTGTTTTTGTTATATAGATCCAATAGTTTATAAGTTTTCAAATATGATAACCTCTCAATATTGATACGAGACCTATCCACCATGCATATCGGTTTTGGAAAGTTCAAAAGTATTTGTTTATTCATCCGCGTTATTCAGATTTGGAAGTAATTACAATTATACTAGAATAACAAGTAAGCAAAAAGAATATTGATTAATTAAGGCTTTTAAATAAGCTATTCAAGTTTGCAACTACTTTATTAATATGCAATATCTCAGTTCATTCAGGTGAGTTAAGAGTGCGAATATAAGGATTGTTATTAATTTACCAACGCTTCAGGTTCTGGAATATTTGTTACTGTTGAGCCTTCCAAAACCGATATGCATGGTGGATAGGTTTTGTATCACTATCAAGAGGTTATCAGATTTGAAAACGTTACAAATTATTGGATCTATATAACAGAAACAGACTTGTTGAACTAATTTTTTATCAGATTTAACAGGTTATCGATTTTGACATGATCGGTTTTGGGTATTACACTAGATGAGCAAAAAGAATGTTAATTAGCCTAGGCATTTAAATAGGCATTCAAGTTCGTGAAAAATGTATTTACCATAAAAGATCATAAAAATTTGTAAATAGCACATTGATAAACTATTTCTATATGAAAATTTTGTATATGGTGCACCAAGTCACTTCACGCCAAATTTGGGATATGTAAATGCTTTTTAGCCAATCATAATGCATTATATACTAATTCTGATTGGCTAAAAAAAATTAAATAAAAATTTTAAATTTTATTAAATGCCAAATTTTTGAAAACATTGATTTTATTCTTCACACGTACGTACATACTTAAAACAAATCATTCAATATGAACGCTGCAAAGAAAAAATCTATATTTCTTAGATGAAGAATTACAGATTTTCTCTTTGCGGCACTCATATTTAATTTAATTTGTTATATTGTGCTAATTTTAGTTCATAAGGAATCTATTTAAAAATAAGCTATTCAAGTTCATTAACTATTTATATGTTTTCATTTTATTCGTATTAATTTTAGTTTATAAGCATGAAGAACATTTATCAAACTCATGAATATCTACTATTCAATTTGTTTTTAGTTCGCGTTCGTGAGTATAGAGAACATTTACAATATTTACCTAAGTTTTTAAAATAAGCTATTCAAGATACGAATTTAGATTTTTGTGCCTTATGTCATATCTAAAACATGTTTATAATTTAGGGTTATGTCAACTGGACAAGACAATAAAGATTTTAAGCATTGCATGGATTATGGTCCACAAAAGTGGCCTAATGTATCAATGATAAAAAGGGCATTTTCAAGCGCTTTAATCAAAAAGTAGAAATGTATTTTTAATTATTGATCATTCCGGTCAACAAACTTTGCGTTTCAACCTTTTTTTTGATCAAAATTTATAACTACTAAATACTAGAACAAATATTATTCAAGTAGCTTCATACTTTAATTACGGGCTTTCGCTATCAACACTGTCATAGTATTTGATTTTTATTCAAAATCTTTAAAAACTGTGTGCTACTTCGATGACTAGAAAATCGCATTTGGGAAGATGCTTGAGAATGCCCAAGCCAGGTTACTTAAAATTTAAAGTTAGGATCAATCTAGACTATAGGTAAAATTGGATATTAATTACAGATGAATTACTTCGAGTTAGAATTTAGATTAAATTTAAGGCTGTTCTTAAGTATCCCTCTCTGTGACTTATTAAATTATCTAATTGAAAATAGATTGTTTAAGCCAAAAAAGGGATGGTTTACTGACACAGCATTCACATAATTTATCTTCAATTTCTTGAAGCACAATAGCTAATGGGTTTATGGAATTGTTAATTAGGTAGGCCTTTGCCATGCTGTTAGAAAGATAAGTCATGTGATGCTGTGTCGGTAGACTGTCTTGTCAAAAAAACCTAGATTTGACAGCCATTTTTTTCATATATTTACCATAATTGACTAAATTTAAATTCATATATTTCCTACTAGAGATGTATCTTGCAAGGTAAGCTTAACATATATTCACATACTTCATGCAAAGCTACATCGTGCGATTTTACGTGAGAAATGTGATAAATTTTCAATTTAAAATGAAGGGTTTAACTAAATTTATTTATATCTTGCACATGACATATAACTTATACCTCAGAGATTGAAGTCATGGCAAGTTATATTGAAGAAGCTGTTTGAAGACATAATACCTGGTTTCAGATTTAATAATAACTCCGGATTTAATAATTTATCTGGAACTAGGTATAATATCCGAATCTAATATTCAGGCACATTACCTCTGTCTAGCATATAGAAATAATACATATCATTATTGTCCTGATCTTATGATTAAATCCGGATCTAACAACAAAACTATATCTTATTATTAAATTAGGATTTTGTGATTAAATCCGGATCCAGGTACAGTATTAGCTCTAGCTTAGTTTTAATTTAGAGACAGGCTGTTATTATACCTTTTTTCTACCAAATTCGTATAATTTGATCTATCATCTATATCTTATGATGTTGTGATCAAATTTTGATGATTTTGGTACTATTTGAATCGTTTCATTGAAACGATTCAAATAGTATCAAAATCATCAAAATTTGATCACAACATCATAAGATATAGATGATAGATCAAATTATACGAATTTGATTGAGATACGAATTTGGTAGAAAAAAGGCATATTATTATTATTATTATTATTATTATATAGTAACCAATATAGAAAAAAAATTGAAAAGTAGAAAAAATACGTATAATAATAGTGAAAGATGTCTTATGCATATGTTTACATACAGTATATGCTTTAAGTGAAATATTGATTTAAAAAATTTTATATATAATAACAACTGCTCTCTAGTCTTGATATGTTACGAGAACTAATTACATATATACATATGTATAATTACAACATTTGCCATTTGCCCATTTAATGATCGCTCATACCTTTGACGATCAGTGATTATCATTTCATCAACCCAATAAAAAATCCTACAAGCGAATGCACATAAAAATATGCATCGGATCACCAATATTTGTGTCTAATAATCTT
Source organism: Dentiscutata heterogama (assembly GCA_910591775.1). Classification (NCBI taxonomy): domain Eukaryota; kingdom Fungi; phylum Glomeromycota; class Glomeromycetes; order Diversisporales; family Gigasporaceae; genus Dentiscutata; species Dentiscutata heterogama. The sequence continues at coordinate 8,754 of CAJVPU010001721.1, read as the reverse complement.
GATTTACTATCATTTTTTAGCAACTGCAGCTACACTATAGGCCCTATTCAGCGGTTCAGGGCCCTTTGTCGAAAAGACCAAAGAATATCGTGAAATTTTCCAAAAACCAAGTAAAAAGTATTTGATACCTTCAAATCAAATACTTCAGAATATTTGCGAAGATTTTGTTCGTAAAGAAGAGGAGAAATTTATAAATAGTTGCGCGATTTGGTAAGTTTTTAGACAAACCAGAAAAATCACGAGGATTGACCAATCGATTTAAGTGGGATCTGGTCATCACCAAAATGTAGGGCATATAAAGAAGAAGAAATATCAATAAATGATGTTTGTGAAATACTCACTCCTTTTCCTTTGTTTAATACATGGGATGTGTGTTAAGATAAATTCAATTTATTCTATTAGATCGTTACCTGAAAAGAGAAATCAATGTATTATTTTTTCTGAAAATAGGGGTGAACAGGGAAGTATGGCTAGTACAATAAGAAAAAATTAAAATAAAAGTGCACGTTGTGCAGACTATACAATGGTCACAACGTTAAAAGGCGCAAGGTCTGAAGTCGGATTGAAAATCGAAATTGTCTATTCAGAAACCGGTCGTCCTAAATTCCTTTAGCCAAACAACATAGAGATCATAAGATTTTCTAAAGACTCTATTGATGCAACAAAAAGATTATCTAAAAATAAAAGAGCATTTAAAGGATTACGATTAAGGAAGAGATTGGCTATTTTCACAATAAATATTGCTGATACTATGTTAGAATTTTGATGTATGCGTAAGAAATCTGGAATTTACAGGAACTACTTGATTGAACGAGTACTGATTCTATTAAAGCTTTTGTCATCAGAAATTGTTTACCGTATTATCCATGTTTTTAACATTTAGATCAGCAATTATATGCACTATACGTAAATTGCAATATAATGAGGAGAATAGGGACAGTGATGATGATGATTCTGATGAAACAACCACCACTGTTTCGACCTCACCTAGATCAGACTCTCACCGACCGAAAAAAAAGCTCAAAATATCCAAATAAAAAATAAAAAATAAAAATTAATACTGCATTTTCAGTGTTGTCAATGGACATGGACACGAACATGGACATGGACTGTCCATGGACATATAAAAAATATGGACGTGCCCATGTCCAAATTATGAACATGGACATTAGATATTGTTTATGGACTGTCAATGGACTGCCCATAGACTATCCATGCCAATAATTTGCTTGGACATATGTCCATGTACAACACTGTTATATATTCCACAGGCATGTCCAATCTTCGCTGTCTTTTGATAACAAACTAACACCTTGTGTTCTTCAAGTGCAATACTAATGATTTTTCTCCTAATTCAAGGTTGTTATCTGGAAGGGTCAAGAATTCAATGTGTTTTTGCAAAACAAATACAGTCAACTCTCTCTAAGTGCAAGTCAGCGGGCCAGAGAACTTGCAATTAAAGAAAATTCTCTCTAAATGCAAGTTTATAAGTTAAAAAACATCTTGCACTTAGAAAAAAAAACTTTTAATTAAATAAGTCAATTTAATTGGTTAATAAAATATCTTGCAATTAGAGAAAATGATTTTATATATGCTGGCTAAAAAAAACCTTGCACTTACAGAATAAAGAACTTGCATTTAAAGGACGTGCACTTAGAGGGGCTGTAAATGTCTATTTAAAAATTTTAAATAAAAAATATAAAAAAAAATAAATTGGATCGATCTGAATCTGAACATATGAACAAGCTTGTGATTTTTACATTAGTTCAGGGTTCGTAGAAGCATTACATAACTGCCTATACATAGTACTCATAGACAAATCTTCTGAATATGATTTAGAATTATTAGTCTTTGATGCTAATTGATTCAAGAAAAAGATCAGTATAACGTTCGGGAGCGATTTTCGGAAATATAAGGTTTTATTATAGTCTACTGACTCAGGAGAAGGAATCAGTTATGCACCTTCTTTATCGAAGTAACAAATAACATTGGTATGTTACTGGGTTTTTTTTTTTTATTTCTTCATCTTTCTATGGGAGGTACCACATAAAACATATGTATGCTTTATTATACTTATTATAAAGTTTATTGGTAAAATTTAGAATTACGTAGAATTGGGGAAAGATTTTTGGGCCGTTGAACAAATGCCCAATTATTTAAACGGCACTTCAATAAGTTTAGTTTTATTAATAATCAAAAACATATATATGTATTATAGTATATTATATACTGTATTAATGTGATTTTTAAGATCGAATTTATTTCGATCACAAAATAACAGGATTGTTTCTGTTTATAACTAGAGATGGGCACCATGCGCATGAATGCATGCATGCATGCACCATGCATGCGCATGGTCTGACAACCTATATACCAAAATGCCCATACAAAAAAAAAAAAAATTAAAATAAAGTAAAACCCAAATTGCAAGCTAGTAAAATCTGCTATGTAGATCGGAAATCCACGTTTATATCTGTTCTCATAAATTTTGGGATATCCAGTAAAATTAACTGAATAATTGTTTGATTTCGGTATATCGATATTTACTATTTTATTTTTGTGCTTGGATATTATATTAGACTCAGTTGCTATTACTTTGAATATTTAAGATTTACCTCAGATTTTTAAAATTTTTACTATAGATGAACAAGCTAGAGGTTCTTTAGTTGTTAGATCAACCGTTTCAATATTTTTATCTGATTCAATAAAAATTCATTATAATTTATATTATTTATATTATATAAATAAATGAAATTCTTTTATAGGTTTTACTATGATTTTGTTAATTATAATTTTCAATGCGGTTTTGATAAAAATTTGGTTGTTTGGAGTTATAACTTGAGTTATATTTTCTTAGTTCAATCATATTGAACTTTTTTTTATTAACGCCTCTCATATAATATATTTATTATGAAAAGCTTATATTCAGAATTCTTTTTATGTTTTATGTTTTATGTTTTTTTTTTTTTTTTTTTTTTTTTTTAAAAAAAAAAAAAATCTGTTGGTTGGCAAGAACAATCTTCGTTATAAAATTTCGTACAGACTAAACACACCAAACATACTGAATATACATTCAAGCAAAACCTAATTTGGATGTGACATTGTAGTATCGTTCAGAATACATTTGCAAAAAATATATACAGCATCATTATCGCCAGATTACCAATAACGCTCAAATCAAAAGTTTCAAAAACTTATCAAATTGACAAATAACCATTCAGCCAATTTTTTTACCGGATGTTCCAAAATTTATGAGAACAGCTGTAACTTTTTTTTTTTATATAAAAGTAGAATTTGCCTAGGGATCTTAATCGGTCTTATAGTAATTATCAGCCAACTTTGAGTAAGGTTTGTAAGAAATTGGTATTTTTAACTAGTATTTGTTCAATAAGTAAAGTTATAGAAAAGTTATTTCTCTAAAACTGTCTCTAACAGAAGTTTATTGGTTTTTGCATTAGCTTCTGAGTAATTTAGATGGGACCGATTAGAGACCGATCAACAAAATTTTCTCCACATTGTTCGGTCCATCTAAATTGCTTAAAAGTTAATGCAAAAACCGATAAACTTCTATTAGAAACGGTTATAGAGAAGTAACTTTTCTATAACTTTATTTATTAGATGAATGCTAGTTAAAAATGCTAATTTTTTACAAATCTTGCTCAAAGTCGGCTGATAATCACTGCAGGACTGACCTTTGTGATAATTATAGCGGCTTTTGCTAGCTCACAACTGAGGTCAAATAATGTTTATTTATTTGCACATATGCACAAATAAAAGTTTTCTTTTTTTTTTAAGGTCTTGCAAATAAAAAAAATATATATATTCTGTTTTAAGTGCGCAAATAAATAAAGTTTTTTTTTTAAGGGCTTTCACGTAATGCAAATTCCTAAAACAGATTATAATTCGTATTAGTACGTATACTTATTACCTTTTGAAACTTGTATTACCCAAAATAATTAAAGTTAGTAGTAATTTCTTTGATAAATCGTGTAAATATTTGTCCACATGCAAAACATGTTGGTTTAACTAATTTTTTTTTTACAGTATAACGTTAATAGATTTTAAAACTTTTTTTTTAATAAATTCTAAATTGATAATTTAGTGCGTAATTGTTTTTTTTTTTTTTTGAAAAAAAAAAAATGCACGATCCAATTTGGATTCACTTCGTTAAACTAGGACATGTAACCGGATTCAAACAAAAAAGAATAGAATACAAATATTGTCACAACAAAATTAATGATGCCCTTAGAGCTGCACGGACACATTTTCGGAACTGTAGTTTAGTTACATTAGAACAAAGAAAAAATTATTTTGGTAATTCGTACGAAGAAGAGGAGAATGATAGTAATAATATATCTGATACACCTTCTCCAGCTGCATCAACTTCTGTATCAACATTAGTTGCATCAACTTCATCTACCGATACTACTTTAGTTGCATCAAAAGTTCTGGAAATCGAATTACAAATTATATTATGCTTGATTGTATATCTAAAATAGAGCAAAAGTCACTTGAATTAAAATTTGCAAGGTCAATCTTTAAATGTGGCTTATTTTTGTCCTTACCAGAAATGGAACTAATTAAAAAGGTGTGGAAACAGGCATGGCCAGCATTCAAGTTGCCTAGTCGAAAAAAACTTTCAACCACCTTACTAGATAAGGTTTACAATGAAATCAAAAAAGATGTTGAAATGTTGATCAATAACGATAGCCAAAACTTGTGCCTTATATCAGATGGTTGGTCCAATTTAGTACAAGAACATTGAAATAATTACATTTTGACAACACCAAAACCAGTTTTTTATGCAGCATATCCAACTAATGAAATGCGTCAAATTGGAGAAGCTATTGCTTATAATTTAGAAAAAATAATGATCGAAGTAGGTATATCAAAGATTTCAGCAGTTATTACCGATAATGCCTCCGTAATGAAAAAAGCATGGCGTCTTTTAAAAATAGATTATCCTGAAATTTTGTTCTTAGGTTGCATTGCACATAGTTTAAATCTTTTAGTTGGTGATATAATGAAATTAAGATGGTGCTCAAACTTATTGAAAAATGCAAAAAAAATAGTTGTATACTTTCGAAAAAATCAAATTCTAATGGCCGTATTAAAACGACACCAATTAGCTATATATAATCGACGAATATCTCTTAAATATCCAGTTAAAACGTGGTGGGGATCTTCAGCAACCTGTTTTAATTCGCTTGTTCAAAATCAACTTGCACTTAAACTAACTATAACTGAATTGGCTCACGATAATCATACTACAATACCTGAGTCTATAAATGACATCATAAAATGTGAGAGTTTTTGGAAAAATATTGAATCTTTGCTAATCATATTAGATAAATTAGTTACAAGCATCGCTACTTTTGAGTCAGACACACCAAGATTAGCATTATTTTATCAGTGGTATCACGAACAATTAGAATCTGATGGTAAATAAAATAATATATAAATTATACTTACAATTGCTATTTATTTATATAATAATTTATTATATTATTTTAGTTTATGTTTTTCCTGCAGTAGGTTCTGTGATCAAAAATTTATTAAAGAATAGGTGGAAAAAAATATATCAACCCGTATTATCAGTAGCACACTTATTAGATCCATGATACCATAGAAAAAAACTTCCTGCTAATGGTACGTTTAAATGGAGATGCAAATTAGCTCATCAGCTTTATTTACTAACAAAATTAGTTTTTACTTTGCTAAATATACAAGCTTGTTGAGCCGTTTTGCATCTCTATATCTAGAGTTGTAATTTTTATATAAGTTAAATTTCATGTGACATAATTTTTAGATGATCGTATAAAAATAATGAATGTTACATGAAATCTAATTTGCATAAATAATATCGATATAAGATTGTAATCTTTATAACACAACCTTAGGCATGTCGACTATTTCAACATTTATTCAATGATATTACTCAGATGAAGCCAATATTATTTGGCGGCAGTTACTTCAGTATAAAACTCGGACTGGTATTTTTAATTTTAACTTGGCTTGGAATGCAGTAGATGAAGTAGACCCAGTTTCTTGGTGAAAAGGAAATTTTGAAGCATCAGCACCTGAATTATGTAAGGTTGCATTAAGAATTCTTACAATTCCATCATCATTAGCAGCTTCAGAAAGAAATTGGTCTAATTTTTCCTATATACATGATAAAAAACGAAATCGGTTAACACCACAACAAGTACTAAAGCTAGTATATATATATACCAACTATAAACTTACATGCCTGAAATTAGAGTCATCAGATATAATGGAGGCAACAATACGTTCTAATGGTAAACCTAATGAAAGTCATAAATTTGAATTATTGGACCCTAACAATAGCGATGAAAGTAGTGAAGATGAATTGACAGAAAGCGACAAAGATGATGAGGATATAGAATTATCTAAATCAGAAATAGAGTTGTTAACTGAAAGTGATGTAGATAGCGAAGATGAATAAATAAGAAAGTGTTGTTGAAAAGATAGGCGTAAAAAATAGAATTGGTGTCATTATTTTCAAAACTTTCTGAATTAGAAAATATAGTAAAAAGGTAAATATTATCGTTTGTTAATTAGGAATGGTCAAAAATATGCCTTCACTAATCTGTTAAAACAAAAATTTTAAAATTAGGTTTAAAAAATAAACGCAAGCATTTATTATCAACCCGTTAAATGGAAATACTGATAAGTTTAAGTCAAAAAGATAAACATTTGGAATTGAAGTCAAAAAGGATAAACATTTAATTAGGTTAAAAAAGATGAACGTAAGGTATTCATTAATCGGATTGGAATTGGAATTGAAAAAGAGAAATATAAAGAATTTATCAAATAGAGATGCTGGTAAAAAAAAATCATAAAGCATTTATTATCGAAATTTTGTTTTACAAAATATGTAATAAAGATTTTATATCTATTAGCTTTATTGATAACAAATTTGATATATTTACAAACTGTATTAATTGAATATACATATTATGTCAAAATCGAATTCTTATGGATTCTGAATCAACTTCAGAATCAACTTTGTTAGTTCAAAATTCTTTATCAATTAGGTTGATATAAAATTCTCTTCAACTTAAGTGTAATTAGAGTCAACTAGAGATTAGGTCCGTATAAAATTTCTTCTCCGGATAACTGACCCGTATTACAAACTCAAAATGGGTAACAAAGTTTATCTCAGCTGACCCGATTAACCCAGTTGACCGGTCAAGATAGCATAAAAAATTTTTATAACGATAAAATTCTGAAATTGGTCTTTTTAAAATGTCATTTTAATTTATTTCATCCTGAAAATTAAAACTTAACTAGAGATTAGGCCTGGTATAAAATTTAGCTCCGGGTTACTCACCTGTTTTAGAGCTTAGTCTTGAGTATAAAGTTATCGGTTGGTTTTTTAAAAAAATTTGTTTGTAAAAAGTTTTAGCATTTTAAAAATGCTAAAATTTGGCGCAGTATCTGGTATGTCGAAATACATTAATTTGTAATAATAATATCCTGATCCATTGGAAATTAGCGGAAACTTCGTTTCCGCTTATTCACATATGGGCAGGGTATTATTCGTTAATCCCCCATGATCTTGATAAGTGATTGGGGGATTAATAAAACTATTGCCCGGGTAACAACCCGGTTTACCTCAAATAATCGGAGTAACCCGGTTACAATTACATTCAAGAATTTACAATTATAAATATAAATTTTATCAAAAAATTTCTTGTAACTAATCTATGCTTAATATTATGAACCAATAATAAGCTTTAACTATGCTGCATATAATTATACGCATGCATAATAAACAAAAATATCATTTTGCCCATCTCTAAATACAACCATATTGATATATGGATTACTATATTCGTTATAATATTAAAAAAAATAATGCGGCACTATTCATATACAAACTATAAGTCTAGCTCGATATGGTAATCGTTCGGCGTCCAGGTATTTTTAAAAACATCATTACAAAAACCTTTAATATGCTAATTTTTGTTGCGCGATGATGTCACACAGCTACCTTATTTGATATTACGAACCAATAATAAATTTTAACTATGCTGCATATAATATGCATGCATGCATGCATGCATGCAGCATATTATGCGCATGCATAGTAAGCAAAAATACCATTTTGCCCATCTCTATTTATAACTAGGTTAATGCATAGCATTGTGTCCGGAGCACATGATAATCATCATATCGCACAAGCGCGTAAATATGCATGTTTTCGTTGCACTAAAATCTAAATATAGTTACACAGCAGGATAGACAAAAAATTTCCAAATTATGTTCTTGATGCGATCTTCATAAAATTTATGTAAATGCATCAAAAAAGAAACTATTTTGATCGACATGCATCAAAAATGTAATTTTTGTATAACATTGCATAAAAATTAAGTGTTCTTCGCTTCGCTCCGGACAATAATTTACTAAGTAAATGCATAGCATTGTGTGTCCAGAGCTTAATATTTAACTAAAAAATAAACTATACTAAATTTAAATTTTAAAAAAATAATATATACAAAAATAAAATTTTAATTTTTATTGTTTATCTAGTAACACTAGCCAATTAGAATACACTATTTTAATAATCTTTTAAATTATTTATTATATAATCGAAGTTAAATTAAATAACTATATAGGCTATGTGCTAAAAAAAAGCCCAAATTAACAAACTAAAAAATCTTTAAAAATCAATTTTTGTATTATAAATCTATAAGAAAATACAAACTTTAAAGAGCTATACTGCAAAAT
>CAJVPU010001720.1:0-12142 GCA_910591775.1 Dentiscutata heterogama | reverse complement strand
TTTTATTGTTTTGATTTCACATTACACCAGATCTTATAGAGTGCGATACATTGCATATGCGAAAAAATAAAAAATTCAATTTTATAATAATTTATTATATAAATACAAACAACTCTACTATTCTGTATCATAAATGTTTAATACTATAAATCCCTATTTCTCAAAAATATACTAAGTAAACAGGATCAGATATTCTAAATAAAAATACTTAAATCCTCCAAAAACCTTATAAAAACTAAAATTAAAACTTTATATCTAATATACATTATATTATATAAAAAAAAAAATCCTTAAAATTGCATTCTAACCCTAAAAATATATTAACACCAAAAATACTATAGATATATTTTATATTATTTGAATACAAAAATAGAAAATTTTGTATATTTATAGTAAAAATAATAAATTATTATTAAAAAAATAAATATTCTTTTAAAAAATTAATTTTATTTTAAAATTCTGTTTAATATTATTAATATTTCTTTTTTTAATCTACTATATATAATTATAATATTTGTTATATAGAATTAGTTTTTATATACTATTTGCTAACAAGCTTAGAGTTTATTACTTATCAAATATAACAATATATAACAATTACTATTAATAAAAAGAAAATTACTACATATCACCAGTGGTGATCATCACTAGTTCTAAGATTTGTTAAGGTTAGTGTTAGAAATTAAAGAATTATTTTTTTTTATATAATATAATATAGAGCTAATATAAGGTTCCAATTTTAGTTTTTATAAGGTTTTTGGGGGTTCTGAACATTTTTACTTAGAATACCCAATCCTATTTATTTAGTATATTTTTGAGATATAGCAACACTGGTGATGATCACCAGTGGTGATAAATAGCAAATCTCAATATAATATAGAGCTAATATAAAGTTTTGATTTTAGTTTTTGTAAAGTTTTTTGGAAGTTCTGAATATTTTTACTTAGAATACCTAATCCTGTTTGCTTAGTACATTTTTGTGATATAGCAACACTAGTGATGATTACCAGTAGTGATAAATAGCAAAATTCTATTATATTATATAAAAAAAAATAATTCTCTAATTTCTAAATCTAACTCTAACAAAACTTAGGACTGGTGATAATTACCACCGGTGATATGTAGTAATTTTCTTATTTTATTTGTACTTATTTAAATATATTAATTTAATACAAATGTAATTTAACAATTTTTATTTGAATACTAGATCTAGTTAGCTCTTTTTAAGTATAGCCTACCAGAACTTAGAAAAATTTTTTAAATAAAAAAAAAATTTGCATTTAAAGAGAATTGCATTTAAAGAATATAAGTTTATTATAATTTTATATAGCCTAAGACTAAAAAAATTTTCTTTAAAGAGAATTAATATAACTTGCACTTAGAGAGAATCAATTATATATTAATATTTAGTTATATAAAACTATTAATATCAAATTAAATACAATATATAAATTAACTTTTTATATAATAAAAATTAATAATATTTTAAAATTTTGCTTTTTTAAACTCTAAAAATTTTTTTTTGCAAAATTTTAATATAAAATATAATTTATTCTACTCTAGACTTTAAGACTAACTTTAATATTAATTAAACTTATTTTTATTTATTGTTAATTTTTAAAAATTTATTTAATATTTCAAACACTTGGTGTTAAATTACTATTAAATTAGTTTTTTCTATAATTATATTGTCTTCTTAATTGTCTAGCACTGTTAGCACCTAGTGTCTTCTTAAAAATCTAATTCTGGTCAAATTTGCAAATTATTTGGCCTATTGAAAATAAGGTTTAAACTTATTTCCAATAGGCCAAATAATCTGCAAATTTGACCAAAATGTAGATTGGTTGTTGTGTTACTTACAGATTTTAAAACCATATAAATACAGAAATCAAAACAATTGTTATTTTTATTTTTATTCGTATCTTTATCAAAATCATTTTGACTATTTTGATTTCGAATAAGTAAAACGAAAATATGACTTCTTCACATCAAACTAATGAGGTGGGCAATACTCATTGAGTGTGAACAATTTATATTGTGACATTTGTTTGAATATGCCAATTGTATACCTTCATATTCTATATACATGCGTGATATTAACACATACTTTTGTATTATTTTTTATTTCAGACAATCTCCTCCGAAAATATTGAAATTTATAAAGAATATTTTCGCGATCTACTCAATAAAGAGGGTATTATGTGCGACGAAAATATGGTGGCTATTTACCGTACCTTAAAGTTTTTTTTAAATTGCCAGTGGCGTGCTAAAAATCCTGTTGGGGCGTCTGAGATTCAAGCCTTTTCTCAACGAATGTCCCTGCAACAATGTAACGGTATTGGCGTTTATGTCACACCTACCGGATATACACAGGGAGCAATTAAAGAGGCCATGAACTCTTCCACGAAAATTTTATTGTGCACTGATAAAGACGTCATCGAAAGCATCAAATTGGCTGAAGTTAATCTCAGAAATAATATTCATCGTCCATTAAATTATGATGAAGTCACAATTGAAGGAATGGACTTTGTAAGGGGTGAAATAAAGTCCATTAGAAAGATCACGATGCGAAAAAAGGATTTCGAACCGTATTAAGAAAGTAAAGAAGAATTTGTATCGAATGGGGAATTTTACAACCATCCGATGTTAATATTGGATACTTGTTTTTTTTTAAACCTCTTTAAAGATTCTGATATATATTTTTATCATGCACAACCATGTAAATAAATTCCTCATTGTCATTATTCAAATAGCAAAATAGTATCATAAAATTAGTTTCATTGTTTTAAATTAGTGGTATGTTCATAATAAATAAATGTGCCGTACATACTGTACATTTGATGCTCACAATTATGTAACAATTTTAAAAGTGAATTATGATTATTAAAAGAATTAGATCGATTTTAAATATTTACGGGATTTTTTTTTTTAAAAAAAAATCTCTATTTACTTATAAAACTATATCAAGAATACAATACAACGTAATGATCCAGCATAACCACCAATCGAAGGTGCAATCACATAATCTTCAGACCATCAATTTCGCTCTGATATCCTTTTTTTTTATCCTCCTATTTGTTTGTATTTGTTATCATATTTCAACAAAAGATAAAGTTTGTCTCTGTAGATAGTACAAATAAAAAGAAATGATAAAAATCAATTATTGGAACAGATTGATTCTTCTTATCAATATAACACGTGAATTTATTTTACAGACTCAGAACAAGATCTTCCTTTTCTAACGAACATCAAGCTCGATTCTAATCATACATTTCGTTTTGCTACATTCTCGGTAAATTTAAAATTTGTAACTTAGAGAATTCAATTTTCATCACCCTTCCATAATTCCCAATTCTTAACATACAGTATGAACATCTAAATTAATTTAGCTGTGAGTATGTATATGCCTATTCCAAAAAACATTAGAGTTAAAACGATTCATCAAAAGCAAAGTTTTTCCAACAGTATCTTATTATTTGTTGAGAAATGTCATTGAATTCGATTTGTAATTTCAGCAAACCTGAATCCACAAGAACTAACTTGTAACTTTTGATGCCATTTATTTAGGATGTTATCTACCGTTTTTTTTTATTTGCTTGTTGGCTCAACAAAATAATTTGAATTTTTCCTCCTAAAATTGTTTCAGCGCCCAGAATTCCCCATTACAGGCATCTTTAAGTTTTTCAGCAAGGGTTAGGACGTCTCAAGGCGTTATCTATTGCTTTTTAAAATTCTTGACGAACGAATTTTGTTAGACATTATTACTTTCGCACGACCTTGTAAATTGACGTCAAATGTCAGAAGAAACCTCATCATATTTTGGACCATCCTTTCGATTTATTGTATGGTACTTCCATAATAATGACAAGGGTAAATTGGTTGAAACTTTTAAATTAGCGATTAAATTTTTTTGGTAAGTGATTTCATATTTATTATTTCGTGTAATTCTTTCGTCTTTTGCTATTGATATCTGTAATTGGTTGAAATAGTTCAATCACCTCATTTTGCTTAATGAATTCGAAAGCCTTTTTATTTTTATAAGGTTATATAGGTTCATCATCAGGCATTTTAATTTCATACTCTATTTGCACTGTTTTGATTCATCAACTTTGATTCATTAATTTATTTGAAATCGTTTAATCTTTATAATACAGTATTTCCATCCATCATTAAGTAAATCACTTAACTTAAAATCATTTTCAGCACCTCTTTACCAACAAACCATATATTTTAAATTTACATATAGCTATTAGTTTCTCATCTATTTATATTGTCACTTCCTTATCTTCTTTATCGGTTCTTAACAGCAGCAGGGTTTCTTTCTAATGGCTTGTTCGATCAAGAGCCTAGGACTTGCCAACATCTTTTCAACCAAAATCTAATTCGAAGGGTATACTTTTTTTTTTTTGCTGTTCACCGAATTGGTTCACAATATGATTCACAGTTTTTACTGCACGGTACATGCAGAAAGTGTGTTATATGACTTGCTATTCACTAATGAATTTTCAATATCAGTTGGTATTGTCTAACAGAGTGTCTCAAGTCTTTAAGCTGTTTAGTTTATGCCATGATATTTATATTTATTCCATAAATATAAATGAAAAGTACGTACTGTACGTATGTACTAAAACGTGAAGCAGAGAAAGAATTTGTAAAATATCAAAGCCAGTTCATGGTTTTCAATATAAAGATGGAAGCTTTATTCATACTATGCAGCCGATTGACAATGATCAATTTAAAATAGAAAAATACTAAAGTTCATGTTTATGAACTGACCGAAGAGATGGAAATATCTATCTACCTTGGATATAATTTTGAAGATTTTAAAATGTGAAAAAATTGAACATCCTTCTAGCTATCTACCTAGAGAGCATTTAGTTTCTATACTCAGGATGGCGTATTTTGGAAATCAACACGATTCTTTTAAATCTTATGTAGAAAAATCAAATGGAACAGAACTATGCCAACAATTCTTTTCTGAAATGATTTAATAGGAGGTGGTTTGATTATTTAAAGTGCATCTGATTTTAAAAATAAATCAATTAGATATTTTAAAAACACATATCATTTGGATTATTGATGAACTTAGTGAAATAGGCAGTATACAAAAAGCCATTTGAAAAAAAATTTGTAAATTATATGATTTGGACGATAACCTGGTTCCTTAATGAAAAACAATTGGTAAGTGAGTTTTTGTAACTTCCTGGGAAAATTACAAAACACTGTGTTGACCTTCGAGTTTTCAAATAATAATTAATTTATTAATATCATGATTTTAGGGTGATTACATGAGTCAGTTATTTTCATACGAAAATTTCCTGTAAGAATGTAATTCCAGATTTCACAAAACTTCAGAGCTTGATAAAAAAGCTTCAAGAGTCAATCATAACTTCACATGAAGTGCCTGCGGATTGGTCTGTTAGTATTAATAAAAGGCTTGCTCTCGGAGTTACAAGGTTTCATCAAGAGCAGAACATATATGATTTATTGATAAAATAATATAACTACAACTTTGCCGCATTGGATAAAGAAATACCATATGGAGAATGGACTCTTAATAACCCAGAACGGATTAATATGCAGCGAAGAAAAGTCATGGAGTTTCTGTGTGAACCCGAATTTAACTTTATCGAACAACGTCCAACATCGCTAAGAATATTTCATACAAAGAATTCCATGGATCTATTAATGGACGTTAAGGAAAAGCCAAATATTCAAATTATTTCATTCGTTTTAGCAGATTTATCTAGTTTAAAAATCTATGCTATTGCATGTAATACCAGTATTATCGAAGAATAATTGAATACAAAATTCATACAGAACAAATTAAAGTTTTGAATCAATTTAAGGATGCTGTACCCTAGCCATGGCAAAAAAGTTCGGGTCATGTGGTGATCTGCAGTAAATTAGCCAATCAGGGACCGTCAAAAATTTCCGAAATTTTTAAATTTTTTTGCAGATCTTCAGGATTTGACCAATAAAAATGCAAAACTATATTATGTAACACTACGTCACACCTGATTTCATAAATTATAATCGAAATTTGTCGAAATATTAACAAAATTATTTGCAAAAATAATCGAAATTTATCGAAATATTTGCAAAAAAATAATTATAATATTTGACTGTCCCTGTATCCAATACTGCAATAACGATTCCCAAATTGGTGTAACGTAACACGATCAGGAAAACGTTCGCTATAAAGAAAATTAGAAGAAATAGTTTATTTCTCAACAAACTTCATAAGAAACAACCTTCTACGCACTAACAAAAAATGCCAGAGAAGTAATTTTACCTATAGCGCTCTCTAACCCTAACCCTGTTTCAAACCCTAACCCTAATCTAAATAAGCTTAAAGATTTTTATCAGTTATCACGTGACCGAACTTTTTTGATCCAGATAAGATCGGCACAAATTATGCACAAATATATATAAATCTTAGAGATAAGCATATTGGAGAATTATAATATACGTACGAATCTGCAAAGTCTATGATTTTAAATGAATGTGGATTTTTTATAACAATTGTTATCAAATACTCCGAAAATTCCTTTTGCCTAAGTTTTTTTGCAAGAGTGGTTCCTTTTCCAGTATAAATCCAGATCTGACAACAGCAATTTCTACAGTATATAAAGAGATCTTCAATAATCAAACACGTTATTCTGGATTTTTAGCATATGGATGGACAAATGTATCAATAATTGAACAGCTATCTCTAGATGTGTCATTTGTTCCTAAATCTCTTTCACTTGGTGAAGACAAAATTTTCATCTTTGGTGTTGGATTTTCTTCAAATCCTGAATGGAATTATGGTGACTGGGACAAGTCTTCTCTTGTATGTAGTGTGAATAGAATAAGCTTTCTATACATTTCAACAATAGATGGTTTTTGTGCACTCAAAGTTTATAAGAAATCTAAAATTAAAAGTTGAATTGAGGGTTCATCTCCAAATGAAGTGTGGCAAAAATTGAATATTCAAAGATATACTGCGTACAACTTTTTTTTAGATCTGACAATTTTGATATGCAATCATTAATTTGTCAGCATCATATTCCTACTTGCTTACCAAAGAATTGGCCTGATTATTTTCTTATGAAGTCTCTTTTTGACTATCATTTAAAGTGAAGAACACTTGCAGATATAAATTGGCATAGCTTGTTTCTAAATTGACACGAAAGTCAAATTAACATTTTTGTGCTTGATGTGCAATGCTTTGTGCGAGTGGTTATCATAATTATTTTTCCATGGATACCTGAAGAATCAACGTTAACATTTGGAACTCTTAAAATAAAACAAAAACTAATTCAAATTTTTTTTTTATAATGTAAAAATGATTGGGCTACATTTCAACAATTATATAATTTAGGATTTTTGAATAGCTCACCAAGTTACATCTCTAATAAAACTTGCAATGTTTTAATCAAGTGCTAGCAGATAACAAAAAAACAAGGGGTGGAAAAGGTGAATTCTATCTATAATTGCCAATGAATTTAGTTATTCAGAACTAAAAGCCAATTTGGGTGTAAGTGTTAATTTATAATTTATTTATGTCAAAAAGTTTTATTAAATTTGATAATAATTCTACAGTTTAAACTCAAATCATATAATTTTATCAGCTTTTTCAAATGAAGATTTAGTAAATGAAGACAAGATCGATGATCTAGTACGAAAATTCCAATATTTTTCGTATGCTATAAGCAGTCGACTAAAAATGCCTGCTTATAATCCAGGAAATAATTGACTTGTCCAATACAGCCGAAATAGAAATTTACATCGATTCTAAAGGGTTATAGTTTTTATTTTACCTATTTTTTATTTTATTTTGAGCTTTGTCATATATACTAACTTAATTTTACCTTTTCACTCATGTCTTACGTTTTCATTTATGCTGCCTTTTATTCATCATCTGCTTTCGCTCATGTTTCTCGCATTTATCTATTTTCTACATTTTTATTCGATTTACGCATATATATTTATGTTCACGTAACTTTTCCGTTTACTTATAATTTTTTTTTCCGCACTTATACTTTTGCACATGTTTTCTACTTTCGTTTATTTCTGGCATTTTTATATCGTTTTTTTATTCATTTATTTATTACAATCGTATTTAAATCCTTCTCACTATTTATTTTATTCAATTTTATTTATTTTACACTCTCGCCTATATCTGACAATTTCTTAGTACTTTTTTACTCATTTATTTCTAACATTTCATTCATGTTTCGCATTTAACATCTTACCTTTTTTCCATTCTCGTTCCGTTCATTTTTATTATTTTCATCTTTTTTCTTTTTCTTGTTCCCTGTTTTCTTTTCTTTTCTTTTTTACGTTTTCACTCTTTTTTCTATTTTCGCTCCTTTATTTTTATATTTTCCCTACTTTTCACGTTTTCATTTCTTCCTTTCTTATCACTTTTTCTTACCTCCATTCCTTTTACTTTATTCTTTCTTTCGCTCTTGATACTTTCCTTAATTTCATTCATTTTTTAGCCTCGCTCCTTCTTACTTCCGTCCTTTGTTTCTTTGTTTACTTTCTCTTCGTTTCTTTTGTCATTCCTCCTCGTATTCATATATACTAGTTACCAAAAATTTGACGATGGAGAGCGTCAGCAAAACGGCTCACGCCTCAAGTAAAAAGTCTATTAGAGGCTATGTTTCACACCTGAACAGCAAGCCCGCAAAACAAAATGTTACGACCATAAAACCCCACTCGCTAAATCTAAACGCCTCTATTCGACTAAGCCTGTTGTAGGTTACGCAATCTGGATTTTTAAGCGACTGACTCGCCGTTTTACAGGTGTCAATAGATTCTGAACTATAAATAAACAGAAGTATTTATAATCAATTTCGCTAATTTTATCTATTTGCTTGTTTTACCTTATTCCTTCGTTTTTTTTTGATTTTGTCAATTTAATCTATTCGATTTACCACATTTACCCGTAAATTTTACAAAATTTACAACTTTAAAAAATTCACAGGTGGTGTAATTTCGCCGTTCACACTATACACTTATTAATCATAAATTTGAAGATATTAAGCCTTTATTGAAAGATAGACAAGACTCGGTGACTCTTGAGTAGCATTCAAAATTGTATATTGTTGACATATCAGGATATGGAAGCTATTCTCATGGAATTCAGTTGGCCATGAAGTTAATATCAAATCTTGCGAAAAACCAATAAAATCAACGTCTAAAATTTTGGAAATACATGGATCTATATAGGTGAGATTATCGTTTGTATTGTATGTTAAAATTAGTAATCAACCTGCTAAAGTTACCTAATCGTAAATTTTTAAAATAAAAAGTTACTCTATCTACAGCAAAGGATTGATTATTTCACAGAATGGATTCTTTCACTTTGAAGTTGAGATCACAATAAAGGAAATGATGGGTAAACTTAGATTTTTCATGCTATAAATTTAATAGTTTCTCTTTTCATCTTTTTATTGACTATGTCATTTTAAAAGAATTATTGGCGTAGGATTTTGTACAAAACCAGATAGTTCAAATAGACGATGCCAGGGCGGCCCCGTCGAAGTTCGGGTTGATGATCAATGTCACAACCTCATCATGTACCAGTAATATTATATGTATCATAACGATAATAATAAAAATATATAAGTTATATATATCGATTATGAAGAAAACGAACGCTTTATAACTTAATGCTGCAGCAGCTTAGGTAGTGATGTCGATCATCAACCCGAACTTTGAGGGGCTGCCCTGGCGTCGTTGTTCAAATACAATTACAAATGACTTGCATGGTAATCATTAAAAACTTTCAATTTTCTTTAACTAATAACCATTGATTAAGATTTCTATTATAATATCTTAGGACTAGTTAATTATTCATGGAGTTATCATGATGATGGTTACTTTTTTTTAACTCTAAAACGGCTGGCCTTATGAACCATTATATATGACTGGTGATACTATCTGTTGTTATTTAAATTTTAGAAATAGAATCGCGCTCTGCACTAAAACGGTGCAAGTATGGTTAACTATCACTTTGTCAACAAAATATTTTAAGGCGAGCAAATAGATATTTGATATATAAATCACTTGTTTCAAGGAGTTGTGTGTTATCTAGTTACTATTTTGATTCTTACAATCTAGTTAAACTTTACATTGTTTATATTGCAACTACTTATATAAAGCGTTTTTTATCTTCCTTGACACAATAATAATTATACAGATATGTTTGCGGATATAACAATGTAAATTAACGAAATGATTTAATAAAATATTTTGAAAAGACCTATTTTACTATGGATGGATTTGAAAGCACTTGATATTTAACAAACTTGTAAGGTCTCGTGATGTGATCGAGCTGTTAATATAGAATTTATTCAAAAAAAAAAAAATACAACCACATTTTCCAGTTAATAGAATTCTCCATTAAATGCTAACTTACATTCTTTTACTTATATACAAAACTATTAGACAGTATGCGTATAATTTTAATTGATTCTCTTAAAATATTGCTTTCTTGTCTTTTATTTATTAACTATTACATTTTATAATCAGTAAAATTCTTGATTAATTTTGAGAATTGCTCAAACCTTTAAAGAAGATTTTAATCGTGATTTTAAGAACATCATATTACACTCAAGAACTTTATATTCAAGAGGTTGGATTTAATAAAAAGAAAACCGACTTTGGTAAGAATCGTTTAAAATTATAATTTGATTAATCAGTAATCAAGTTAAATTTAAATTCATATATTAAATAGAAATTGAATTCTTTTATCGATTTAGGGCTTCGTTGCAACCTACGATGATTAGAATCCATAAAAATTCGATTTCGACGTATAATATTCGAATCAATCTGGTTGGCAAGTATAAATATCATTCTTAATCGGTGCACTTAAATGTTATTCAAGTTCACGAATATTTGCTATTTATAGGGATGTTTCGGCTCGTTCGTTCTATTCATTAATTGATTTTTTATAATACTGTAATACTGTACATCTCTAGTTACTTAATTTATTTAATCTTAATTTAAAAAATAGATTAAAAAATTTTAAGTAAAAAAAAAATAGAGTTTCAAATTTACAATTATTATTTTATCGGATTTGGCTCTTTAAAAACCTGATAGTAATATATATGACATGTAAATCACACATCATATATTTCATTGATAATATTTTTCATGAACCGAATCTGATAAATAATAAATAATAACTTGAAAGCCTGATTTCTCATTTTCTCAGAATGGAAAAGGATGAACAGAAGCATTCCATTTATTACCAAAAATCAAGAGATGAGAAACGCTAGCTGGAATATGCAATGTTGGATATTGTTATCGAAATGGAATTAGAGTTGAAAAGGACGAACACATTTTTATCAAAAAATCAGAGATAGCTAATGAACAAATAATATCGGATATTATTATTGAAATGGAACTGAAGTTGGGAATGACAAACATAAGGCATTTTATTATTATAAAGAAATTTAACAGAGATGGAGAACGCTAATTTGGACATATAATGTTCGATATTGTTATCGAAACAGTGTTGCTGTTGAAAAGTCGAAGATAAGGCATTCTATTTATTATCAAACAAATAAGGCGAGATGTGATGCTAGTGGCAACATATAATTTTGACTTTGTTATCTAAATGAAAATGGAGTTGAAAAGGACAAAAATAAGACATTTTATTTATTATCAAAAAATCAACAGAGATATGGAACGCTGGATGAAAGTACTGTACATTGTTGGATGTTGTCGTAAAAGTGGAATTGGAACCGAAGAGAACGAACACAAGGTATTTCATTATTATCAAAAAAGTCATTAGAGATGGGACACATTAATGTTGGATATTGTTATCGGAGTCAAAAGGGCGAACATAAGGCACTCATTTATTATCAAAAAAAGGTCGGCAGAGATGAAGAACGCCGGTGGAACATATTATATTGAAGTTAAAAGTACGGGCATTTTTTTTTTATACCGATTATAGATTCATTATTGGTTTTCAAAACTGGTGGTCTTTCTGGACATCCTGTTAAATTTTTACGAAAATATAATCAACATACAAATGGTGATCTAGCTCTTGTAAGTTGTGGAGGGAAAATAGAAAAAAGAGTGAAAACGTAAAAAAGAAAAGAAAAGAAAACAGGGAACAAGAAAAAGAAAAAAGATGAAA
>CAJVPU010001719.1:0-12142 GCA_910591775.1 Dentiscutata heterogama | reverse complement strand
GACACAACCCCCTGGATATCAACAACAAAATCTCTTTGCATAAAAATAGCTCATAGAAACTATAAATAGTTGCTTGATAAAAACAGAAATTCTTATTCAACAAATAACAAATTACTGAAATAGGCAAAATGATACTTACAATAGATGCTTACCAAACAAGGAATAATTATATTAACAATAACTTTGATATTTACAATAGAACTAACAATCACATTATTAAAAGTACTATACAACATACAAATTATTATAACTCTTACCATATTAGGGACAACATATATATCTGGAATAGCACTGATAACATATACTGCAATTAAATCTATTAATAGCCCTAGTACATAAAACAACTCATGATCACTGATATCATACTAATACTCAGTACAACAATACTATTATTAACAATACTTATATTCACAATAGTTATTGCTATAATTAACAATCACAAACAATATCAAATACTATTATACCCAAGAAGAAACTGATGACTGACAATCACAACCAAACTCTATTCAATAATACTTGTACAACTATTGATAACAATCCACTTGCAACTTAATTATTATATGGAATGATCATTGAATCATTGATAACTATAATATTAATCACAATCTTATATTGTTGCTACAAACATCAATGCTATAAAAAGTGTGTGAACAAGACTATATCTAGAGCAGATCAATACCTTCAACAATCAACTTCACTCTGTTGTTAAACAATCAAACAAATAATTTAATCTTATATGTTAAACAATTATCAAAGGCCACTATTAAGACCAACTACCCCTTATAGTTATCATTAAGGAATACCAAAAGTAATCACACCAAGAGTACTAATTGTACCAAACCAAAAACCAGTAGTATTATATGTACAACATCAAAGACCAAGTATACTAAGGCCACCACAACAACAACGAATTGATAATCAACTATGATACCTATTGAACTAAAAATACGGTATACCCAATTCAGCACCTCAAAGGCAACTACTGCCACCTAACACAGCTCCAAGAAGACCACCTACAGTACCAAAGAAACCTAAATTTCTTAAAAAGAAATAAATGACAAACAGTGACAACAATAATCAAAGACTTATTGAAGTATACAGAGTAATAGTCAAGATACTTGTAATAATATCAGCAATAGTATTAATATTCATAATTTTAAAACTTCAAGGACAGAAGAAGAAAAAGAAATTGTCAAACAGGCAATGAGTTATCAATAACCATTCACTTGAACAAGTAGCATTTTCAAACTTACCAAGTATAAATCAGATATTTAGAACATGATACTAGATAATATATATCAGTAATACAAATATCAATCACACCATCAACAATAATCAGTACAGTATTCAGTACAATAACTGCAACATCAATATCTTCTTATACAACACAAGCATCTGGATATCTACAAGATACAAATATAATCGATACCTTTATAGTAGAAGTAATATTCATAATAGTAGTAGCAGTAACCACTGTGATAATATATTGCAAACACAAGAATCACTAGAATAAACTAAAAGTATTAGAAAAACAAATCAAAGATCAACAGATAATTAATAGTATAGAAGCACTACAAAATGCTTAAACCATGGATAACCAAAACAAAGATAGTATCTTAATAATCATAACAAGTGATCACACAATATCATCAATCAATGCATCAATTACGTGGATGAACAACATCATAATAGTACTAGCAGCATCAGAGAAACTATTCATATATCTTAATCAAACTATACAACTAACTATTATCTCAATAGCAATAGTAACAACAATATTAATAATTGCAAATACAGTAGTTGGAGCAAAAGAAATAACTGCAGTAATAAAAAAAATGAACAAATTGAATGAACTACCAAGATAAAATTAATCAAATTAGAAAGGCAATATCCAGTACTAATGAATATAAAGGAATAGTAACTACAGTTCTAGAAGAAAGAAAACAGGAAATAATTAAAAAAAAAAAAATTCAAAAACAAATAAAAATCAAAACAGAAGTATCACCAATACTTAAATAAAGCCTATCAGTACAACAAGCAACAGAACTATACATATACTTAAAACACAAATTAAAATTTAAACAAGAAATATTACTAACAAGTAATTTAATATACTTAGCTACAAAAGCAAAACAATACAATGAACCACAAGATTTCATTGAAAGTATACTAGAAAAGTACTCTATATAACAAAGAAATAATTAATGAGCTATGGAGAAATAGAAAACGAATTATATATTAAAGTTTTCTAACAATATTTTAACAATTATCCAAACCCCCAACAGATAATCAAAAAATAAAAATACAAGGATACCTTAGGAAATTAGACCAAAAAATTGAAGACTTCCTAAGTGGACAAATACAAACTGTAAGAATAACAGAACCAGAAACCAAATAGTTTATAGATTAAAGAACTTATTAAGTAAAATTCTGAGTCGACAACATATATAGAGAAGAAAAACATAATTCAGAAGAGTTAACCAAAAAAGAAATAACAGTATATCTATTATACTCATTAATATTAGAAAACAGATCTAAAGTAAATGAACAACTAGACATAATCTACAAAAAATTATTTAATGTAATTAACTGGCTAAAACTTACTCAGTGTACCTATCAAGGAAAATTAACAACAGTATTACAAGAAGACTAAAATAGCAATAGAATTCGAAGCACCAAAAAATCTTAACCAAATAGCAACTCTTATACCAGAATTTGAAGGAACAGTTGAAAAATACAGAGAATAGAAAAAAGAATTAGAAAATGCATTTGTAGCAGTAGAATTAGGAAATCTAATCATATTTAGAAAATACTCAGAAACACACAAAAAGGGATATACTCGACAAGAAATAAATTATGATTCAACAGCAGGAAATGCATTAGAATGCAGATAAAACACAGAAGTAATGCAAAAAGTATTTGCAATTATAAGGACAAAATTAAGAAAAGATGCACTAGAAATATTTAATACAGAAATAGGAACCATAAATTGTTACTTTGTATCAAACATAGCCAATACAGATAGACTAAAAGATGCTGATGAGTATCTAGTAACAAATATAGACTATCTACAAGCAGCAGGAAACTGGCATAATAGTGCTACAGCAGAAAAAGCAAGACTAACACCAGTAATTACAGATGCAACAGTCCAAAGAGAATTTAGAAACATATTTAATAAACACTTTACAAGAGACTCCATTCAACAAACAAATCAATCCATATTTAATCAATTTCATTTTGGAAAGAAATTAGATTGGCATGATGATACAGAAATGTGAAAACAAATAATTGCATACAAGAAACTTAAACAAGTATCCAACTATGTATTTGCAAACAACTTCTATGGCAGACACTACATGTGGTTAATGTCAAGAATACCCAAAGAAATAGCTCGACAAATATCTCTATCAGATCTAAAACCAACTAATGAAACTGAATTCTTTTTAAAAGCAGATAACATATTTAAAGCAATTCGAGTTACAATGGAAATATCAGGAAAATTTAAAGAAGAAAAAACAAATTATTATTCCCAAAAAATTAATAATGTGCAAACCAAATCAAGCAAACCTAAAGAAGCATGCTACGAATATGGAGAAACAGGACACTTTAGAAGAAACTGTCCAAAATATAAAAGAAAAGAAGCTTATAATCGAGTACAATCATATAACAAAAATGATCATAGAAGACAAAAAAAAATGTTTGTAAAACAATACTGCACTTACTGCAGAAAGACCAAAAATACTATACTAAAACATGCCCAAACAATAATAAAAACTATTATATAGGAAAGAAAGCAAACAGACCAACACCTATAGTTCATAGTTACAAAGGAAATAATAAAAGAAAACCAAGATTCAACGAAAGAAATAACTTTAAAAGAAAACTATTCCAAAAAGGAAGATCTAGTAGAAATTCTAAAAGAAGATTTAATAATATAAAAGAAGAAAAATCTGGAAGAAAAGAGTATAAAAAAGAAACTTATAAAATAGAAAGAAGAGGAAATGATAAATCATCCTACAAAGAAAAGAAAGTAAATTATTACAAAGAGGATGAAGAAGAATATGATGAAGAATTAATCCATCATACCAAAGTCAAAGAAAATATTAAGAAAATCTGTTCTTTCTAAAAGGGAACTTGCGAAGTACTCAGAACAAAATCCTGATAAATAGCCGAGATGATAAACAATCTAGTACTAAAGAGTATTATAAAACAATTAAATTAAAAGAAAGTATACACAATATACAATATATTAACAAACAAATTAATAAAAAAGGATCGCAAAATGATCAATATAATAAATACTCTGCTATCAAATTATCAAATAAAATGTATCAAGAAGCAAAAGAAAATCCAGAATATTCATATCTATTAAAATCATATTACTTTCCTAAAGAAACTCAGCAAGCTGAAACATTTTTAAAAGGCAAAAAATCTTATGAATTCATAGCATTAATGAATAATAAACCAATCAAAGTACTCATAGATAAAAGAGCAAGTGCAAGTATAATATCTTATAATATAGCAAAAGAATAGAACTTATTAGAAAAACTAAACAGTAATCAAATTAAAATTGCAAAAGTTTTAGGAAGAAAAACAGTTACCAACTATGGAAAAGTAAAAGTCAAGCTTCAAATCAAAAATCTGATATTTTATATTAAAGTATCAGTAACAGAAGAAAAACAAGCATATATACTTTTAGCAGAAGTAGATCAAGCATGAATAGGGATAAACAAAAATAAAGAAACACAACTAGTTACAATAAGAGGCATACCTATAATATATTAAGACATCACAACAGATACACAAAAATCAAACCTATCACACCAGTTTTATGACAAGAACCCAGATCACACCATGAACCTTACAGAGCAAAAGGAGAAGTCTCATGGTCAGTACACTAAAAATAATACCAAAACCCAAATCAATACTATAAATTATTCAAAAATAGCTCAAAATAATAAAAAATCATATACAACTAGTTATCTCGCTTGAAAAACTAGTGACCAAGTCGAAAGCAAAAAAAACCTGCCATTGGTGCCCAATGTGATAACTAAAAAAGTTATCCCGAACCTAATAACTGTGTTTAAAAGTGAAGAGTTGGCCACTACTCATAAACTTGTAGCGCCCAATGTGTTGAATAAAGCAACACAAACCCAAACAACTATCACTAACACACACCCACTGCCCATAATGTTCATAGAACAACCTAAAAAAAAAAAAAAACCACGATTATTACCTCTAGAAAGAAAACCCAAAATAGAATTTTTCAAAGAAAATACTAAAATTAAAAAGGAAACAAAAAAATGGGTAAACAAACAATACAACCCAAGAATAAGTAAAAGATTCGTAGATACTTTTTATTAGACTTATTTCCTAAACAAATTAAGAAACTAAAAAAATTAGTAAAAGAAAATGAGAATAGAATTAAACTAATTGGAGTAACTACAGACAGAGTATGGAGTGTTATAGTAAAAACTACTGTAATCACACAATCCAACATAATACAAATATTCTTAAAATATTTGGACTCAGTAAAAGAAGAAACACCAGATAAAATAGAAGATATAAATATTATAGAAGGAAATAGAAACATAGGATTGAAAATGGTTTTACACTTTTCAATGGAACTATATATAAATAATAAGTTATTTATATATCATAATGGAAGTAAACAACTTAATTAGAAAATAATAAGGATAATTCAAGAATTAAAACGTGCTGATAAAATAGAAATTAAATAGGCCATGCTTTATCTATAAACAAAAGTAGATCACGATTGAGAAGATGTAATAGAAAACATCAACTTTATATTAAAAAAAATAGTAGAAAACAATCTAAGGATTGGAATACTAGCACAAGTACCAAATGCTATAGATCTGACCTCATGGATATCTTAGATAGTATAGATCAAATATTACGATATAAAGATAGAAACAAAGGAAAAAGAAGAATAGCAATGTGTTTTGACACATAGCACTTCTATGCAGCAGGAAACGGAAAATATATAAATGAATACAAAAATGTATTTTACATATATAGAAAAGAAATACAACTAGTACATATTAACAACAATTTTAAAGAAGCAATATTTGGAGCAGGAATGGATAAATATATGCATATACTAGATCCAAATACAATGATAATACAAGAAGTGTTCCAAGCAATAGCAAAGCACATAGAGGTCTGTACTATGGTACTAGAAACACCAAATATAAAATTATTAGATCAGATTGCACAAATACATGAAGTAATGAAATTACAAAAATATGCAAAAGATCTTATTGAAGAAAATGATCAAAAAGTTCAAAAGTAGTTTAAAGAAAAAAACCAAGAACAACAAGGATTAATAGAATCTCAGGAAGCAAGAATATACATACCTACAGGTTTTCAATTTGAAGACTATGATGTCTCAGATTTAGCAGACCAACTGCAAAGAACAACCTTTATAGCAAGAAATGAACAACCAGTAGATCCTAAACAAAGAAATCTGAATAACAAATGTCTAAATCAAATATATCAAGAAGTAGATAATACTATAAATAGAATATTACTGTCCAAAAATAGAAAAGGAAAACAAAAAGAAAAAGAAGTACCCAAAGACAATCCAAAAAAAATGTGGCAAATAATAAAAACAAAATTAAATAGATTAGACAAAGCCATTATAGCAGAAGAAATAGCTAAAGATAAAAGAATTGAGAAAACAATACAAAATCTCAATTGGAGACTTGAACAAATAAATAAAACCTATAGCTACACTTCAGGAATAACTGAAGAACAAGTTGAAGAATACTTGGAATCAATACAGAAAGTAGCAAAATTAAAAGAACCAAGTAAACTAGCTGAAAATAGAAGAGAATACTTATATGAAGTATTTTTAGCACTAAATAAAACAAATGATACCATATTATGGAAATATCAAGATAAAATTAAAGAATTAGAAGAAGAATATAATAAAGATATTTATGCAATATTAGATATAGCAGCTGAAGAATTCAGTGATATGGAAGATGTAGAAAAGCAAGCTACTATAAGTACTCTTATAACAGCACAAGTATACTGCAAAGATAAACTAACAAGAGAAAAAATATATCAAAAACACAGAGAATTTATAGAACATCAATTAGACAAAATAAAAGAAATGCATTATGTCAAAATCATAGAAGAAAAAATTTATAGACAAGTCCTAAATACAAGAAAGAAGCCAAAACCAGTTCTATTAATACCAGATTTTCAAGAAAGAACAATATATCTACCGAAAAATGACTATAATCACCCAAGAGATAAACAATTCATTGAAGAAAATAAGAAAGTAGGAATATCAATAATCTTATCAA
Source organism: Dentiscutata heterogama (assembly GCA_910591775.1). NCBI lineage: Eukaryota > Fungi > Glomeromycota > Glomeromycetes > Diversisporales > Gigasporaceae > Dentiscutata > Dentiscutata heterogama. Next base: position 4,808 of record CAJVPU010001719.1, on the reverse strand, counting down.
CTGATGATATATCAGATAATGGAAGATTATCACAATCTTCAAAAAAAATTGAAAATATCCAAAAAGGAGTATTATCTAAAGTAACACAGTTCTTAGGAGATATAATTCAAGAAGTAAAACAAATATTCATATCCAGACCAGAAACACCCTCAAAACTAAGTCAACTACCTAAGCAGAACATCTACAATAGAAGATAAAACCATACCATACCAACCTTTAATTAATAAAAATAAAGAACTACCATCACCAATCTTACTACCAAGAATACCTGACGAAATCTACCTTCAAAAGCAGAACTCATAGTAGAAAAAAGAAATCAAAGAACATATATACCTTCACCAGATCCTTATTAGCAAATAAAAAGAGACAGAGAACAAAGTCCAATATCTGAAACCTCATTACAACAAAATCAACTTCAATTTGAAGAAGCCTACTATAATGACAGAATATATACTAAAGGACAATCATCAAATTATATACCAGTACAACATACTTTCAAAGGACAAACATATGAAACTTATATACCTGAATCAATATTTGTACCATTAGAAGACTTCAAAAAAGAAGAACTTGACGAATTAGAACAAGCAGTAGAAGAAGACCTTCAGGAGATAGCAAATGAAAAATTCGAACTACAAGTAGAAAAACAACTACATGAATCCAAAGGATTTGGAATAAGTAATGATGAATATGAAAATATTCAATTAAATCACTTAAGAGTCGATTAAAAAAGAAAGATAATATCTACTATAATTAAATTAAATGAGAAAAAGATCTACAGTAAAAAGCATTACAACATACCCCTTATGACAATAATGAGTAATAAAATACAGAATCCACAAGAGAAAGAAATAGTAGAAACATCTATAAAATTAGCAACAAAATGCTTAGCTATACAACAAGGATGACCCAATGGTGAATATATTCTTATAATAAACTTTAGAAATAAAAAAGTTCAAATAAACAAAGAAGAATATATAGGAAATATAGAACAAATAATTGAAGATGATAATATCGGGTATGACCCAGAATTTTTTTCTTCAAAAAAATTAGAAGAAACTGAAAAAGAAAGGATTAAAATATTACAAAAGAGATGTGGTAAAAAAGTATAAGAAATATTTGGAGATGTTCTAACCAAACACATAAATGAATTTAGAGAAAAACAAGAATAGAAACTAGTATCAACAAATACTCTATAGATGATATTCAATTTGTATTGAATAAACCAGAAGATGAAATTCCTTTAACTAATAAAAATCAGAAAATTAGAAAATATACTCTAGATAAAGAGAAAATAATCAAAGAATTATTAGAAGACTTAGAGAAAAATGATATAATATATCCTGGATATAGTAAATAGACAAGCAATGTACAAATAATAACTAAAAAAGATAGAAAAAAAGCAATAGTTATAAACTATCGCTGACTAAATAAACATTTAGTAAAATTTAAACAACCACTACCAAATATACAACAATTTCTACTAGATATTAGTAGATACAAATACTATACAACAATGGATTTAAAATCTACATATTGGCAACTTAATGTCTATCCAAACTCTCAGAAATATACTGCAAGCAGATTTGGGAAATACGGTATATACCTTTGGAAAAGATTACTCTTTGGAATAACTACTGCACTAGCATACTTAATAGCTAAAATAAATAAACTATTTAAAAAATATAACTAGATAAAAATATATATAGATGATATGACTATAGTAGCAAATATATTTGAAGAGATAAAAACTCGACTAAAGAGAACTTTAGTAATCCTTAAAAAAGCAGAGCTGAAGCTCAAGCTATCCAAATGTAAATTTTTAGTTGAAGAAACTACTATACTTAATTGTATTATCTGACATGGTCAAATTATAAAAAATGCTATGAAAATAGCATTAGTAGACAAAAAAGCTATACCAACGAATAAAACAGAAGTACAAGTTTTCATAGGATTTATGAATTATTTTCAACTATATATACTAAACTTTGCAGATATAGCAGCACTACTATATGAATTAACAGGAAATACCACATTTAAATGGACAGAAGAATGTCAAAAAGCATTCAATAATTTGAAGAAAGAAGTTAAACATAATATATATTTTTCATATTCAGACCCTAACAAACCATTCTTTATAGAATGTAACACCTCATTAACAGGCATAGGAGCAATATTATATCAAGAAGATGATAATCAGAAACATTACAAACAGATAGAAAAACAATTACATGAAGGACTTCTAAAAGAAGAACTTAAGAAAAACTATGACAATTTACCTGCCTCAAGCAGAAGAATTATAGAATTAGGATTACATAGCTTAAACAAGACTCAACAAAATTGGCCAGCAATATAAAGAGAAATATATGTGATATACATATTTTTACAACAATGGTGACATTATATTGGAAGTCAAGAAATATATATATATACTGATACAACAGGAATATCAGTAGCAAAACAAATATCAATAACCAGTAGAATAATGGAAAATTGGATAATGAATTTACAGGAATTCAATTATGTAATACATCAGATAGAAGAAGCCAAAAACAAAGCAGCTGATTTATTATCAAGAATAATAAATAATAAAGAAAATAAATTTTTAAAAGAACTAATTACTAAAACAATACAAGAAAAAAAAAATTAATTCAGTTGGGATAGTAATCAGAATCGTAAAATTTGTAACCTGGGCAATTACAAATATAATGGTTATATAATTTACAATTATAAAAAGAAAGAAATTTCCTAGTTAAAGGAGAAATATAAGTACCATCAAGATAGTTACTGGTACTCCTAAAATAAGTAGAAGAATCCAAGTAAAGATTACTATCATTATCCTCTCTGTCTTCAATATCAGAAGCATCAGAAAACAAAGAGGATTCTGATAAGAACCAACTCCAGAATCAACATTATTAAGAAGCAAAACTTTATTTTTAGTAATATAGTCCTTAGAGAAGAAATATTGAAAAAAATTAAAACTATTCTAATAATTATAAAAAACTTCTTTGTATTCAGTAACAAGATCTATCAATAAGCAAGAGATTAGAATTCATCTAACATACAATCACAGCAAATCAGATAATTCTTTATCTAACTTACTCTGATTAGATGATAAACCAATAATAAAACCCTTACCGGAATCATCAAAAAATGAAAATGCATTATGAAGGGATACCTCTAAATAGTTAGGCTTAAAATAAACATCAGAGCAAATTTTAAAATCCTGACCATCATCAGAAGGAATAATACGAGCATTAGAATTCCAAATATAAGCCACAGGAGCATCATTATCAAAAATGACAGTATAATCATTAAGAAATTGGCAAAGAGAAACCTCTTTACCAGGATTGATATAATGATTAATAACCTCTTGAAAAGAATAATCCTTAAAAGAAGAATTCTAATAAATAAACCATTTCAAGTTATTAATATCCTCATTAGACTCGAACTCAAGATGATTATTAATAATAATCTTGATAAAATGCTTGATATGTTCAGAATGAAGAATAGTAATCTTTTGATCAGAAAAAGTATCAATATATTCTAAATTAGAAGTAAAAACCTTCTTATAAAGAAACTTGCTCAAAAGAAAAGAAACAAAAATAGTCTGATGCCAAGCATAAATAATAAAATGATTATATTCAAGAAAATCTAATTCTGGAACAATTTCAGGAGAAAAAGCCATAACAATCAAATAAAAAAAAGACAAAAAACAGAAGTAATTGAACAAAAAGAGTAATTGCCAAATAAAGATATACTAAGGAAAATAAGTATAAAAAGGTGATTAAAATAAACATTGAAGAAAAATGGACTAAAAGCAAGCAGTTAAATAGAAAATTACTTCGAAAATAAAATAGAAGAAATTGAGAAATGAAAAATAAAGAAATCCTGACAAGATATGAAATTAAGAATATCTTGAAAGAAGAATTTGAATATATCTGATATCTTCAAACAAACAAAATCATCAATAAAGACTTAAACTGTCCAAAATGTGAAAATCTAATGAAACAAGATAACTACAAAATGTTTATTTGTAGCAAGAGAAATTGTAGAAAAACACAATCAATATTTACAAACTCATAGTTTTCAAAAAATAAGATATAGGTCAATGAGATATTAGAAATATACTATTATTGGTTATTAAAAATACCAAGCACATCAATCACGATAACCATGAAAAAAGACCCAAGCACAATTAGCTACCATATAAGTAATATCAGAAACTTAGTAGGTTCCCACATACAGGAATATAAACAAAAAATAGGCAAAAAAGATATTATTGTAGAAATTGATGAAACCAAAATGAGAAGAAACAAATATCACTGCGAAAAACTCGTTATCAGAGCATGAGAATTTGCTGGAGTAGAAAGAACACCTAATCACAAAATATTTGCAACTGTCATACTAGATAAGACTGAAGAAACCTTATTACAGCTTATCAAAGAAAATATTAAACAAGGATCAATAATATATTCAGATTGTTTTAAATTGTACAAAAATATTTACAACAAACTTAACTTTAAATATATGACCATTAATCACTCAAAATATTTTGTGGATCCAGAAACAGGAACCCATACTAATACCATTAAAGGAACATGGAATAGTATCAAGATAGGAATACCTGCCAGAAATAGGCATAAAGATAAGATACAATCATATCTTTTAGAATTCATTTGAAGATACCAAAATAATGATAATTTGTAGGAAAAAATACAACAATGTATACAAAATTAAAAGAACCAAGTAAACTAGCTGAAAATAGAAGAGAATACTTATATGAAGTATTTTTAGCACTAAATAAA
>CAJVPU010001718.1:0-12144 GCA_910591775.1 Dentiscutata heterogama | reverse complement strand
GAAATTCTGAAGGATCAGATTAAATATAGTTTAGAATAATATAGTATAAAATATATAGGAAAGAAAGTTATATAAACGGACAAAAAATTCCCAAAAAACAAAACAAACAATTCCATACCCTACAATCTTATAATATACGAATGAAAAATATTAAAAAAGCAACTATAGCTTGTACAAATTGTCAACTAAAGAAAGTACGTTGTTTAAAATATTAAGAAACTACCTGTCTACGTTGTTCAAGGAAACATATTGATTGTGTATACCTACCGCAATCTAAAAGGGAACCAAATAAGAAAAATAAAGAAACAAGCAATCGTAGATACATACAAGAAAGAAAGACAAACCTTCTTCCAAAAAATCCTTACTCTATTACCAATACAAACAAATACAATATCTTAAAAACCACTATTCCTCCTCTAATTTCAATTCTCTCTTCCATAACTACCGATTACAATATTCTGAAAACTCTCTTCCTACAAATAACCCTTCATTTATACAAATTAAAAATGAGTTTCAAATCATCAAAACCATCAATATCAACAAAAACTTTACTCTGAAATTAAACAAAAAATAAAAAATCATAACAAAACCTTTCTTTAAACTCCTAAAATCTTCTATAAAAACTTATTTCAAAAACATAATAATATCAATATTGATTATCTTTTTCTAAACAACTCACTCTTAACTGAACACAATGAAATTCTTAATACAATCCATAACCATTTCTCTAATTACTTTGACAAAAAATCTCTAATTCCAATTCCACCATCCTCTGATTTTTATAATCTATATCAACCACACTCAGAACTTGAACCACTTTATAATGATTTGCTTAATGATATTTCAACTCAGGAATGGCTAGAAACCATATCAGATTTACCAAATCAAAAAGTAGCAGGGCCCTCTGAAACCTGCTATGAACACATCAAATATGCTAGTCCAATAGCACAAAAAATCTTTCAGCTCTTTTTAAACAAATACTTTCAACTCTAAAAGGTTCTAACCAATTAGAAATCTTCTAATATCTTTCTTATTACAAAAAAATTTAATTGAGATTTTACTCTTAATCAAGTTCACCCTATATCTATTATAGAACCTTTTAAAAAAATCTTTACAAAAATTTTTACCAAATGGCTAGACAAAATCATCTTATCTAAAAACCTTATCTCCAATCTCAACTATGCAGCAACCAAAAACTCTTCAACACATATACCTATTCAAATTCTCCAAAACACTATAGAACACTACACTTTACACAACAAAGAGACCTAGATACTGTTTCAAGACATGTCTAAAGCCTTTGACAAAATTAATATCAAATGCTTACAAGAAGCCTGCCAAAGAATTGGCATTCCTTCTTCTAGTATAAATCTAATAACAGAGCTACATACCTCTCGTTTAGCAAAAATAATCACAGCCCATGGCCTAACACCACCAGTTTCTATCAAATCTGGTATTGAACAAGAAGAAACCTATTTACTAGTTACCTCTTCTTTGAAAGATTTATTACAACCCAATCCTACAATTTGTTTATACTAAATAAATTTTTTTTATTTTAATTCTACAAGCTATAGAATTGAAATAAAAAAATTTTTCACCAAGTTTGACCTGGTAGTTATCGAGTAACCTCTATTTAAAGTTTTAAAAAAATGATAAAAATCTTAGAAAATTCTTAAGAAATACTGTTACGATTATGATTTTTAAAAATTTCTCAATAACTACAAAACCAAATTTAACAAAAATTTTTTTATTTTAATTCATAGGTCTATAGAATTAAAACAAAAAAATTTTTATCGAACTTGGATAGTTAGCTATTGAGAAATTATCGTTTGAAGTTTAAATAAAAAAGGTAATTGCTTTCTTAAAATTTTTTAAAAGACTTGAAATAATGATTTCTTATGGTGCTTTGTGAAAAGATGTGACCAATAATTTTTGTGATGATAAAAGAGAAAAATTTTCCGAGATTCTAGATTGTATATTAATTCATATTTTTGATTAGTAATATTTATATTTATTTGAAATCAATAAGATTCTTAAAATCTACAGAATCTTCAATTTTCACACAACATTGTGATCTGCAGTAGTCATATCTTTTTGCAAAGCGCAATGATAACCATCAATATAAATTCAGTGAAAATTTTTTTATTTTAATTCTACATGTTTGTAAAATTAAAAAAAAAATTTTTATGAATTTTGAATAGGTAATTGTTGAGAAATATTAATTGAAAGATAAAAAAAAAATTTAGCTACAGCTTCTTTTTTACAAACATCAAACTTTGAACAAAAATTACTCGACACATATCTAACCAAATTCAATTAAAATTTTTTTATATTAATTCAACAATCTTATAGAATTAAAATAAAAAGAAAATTGATTGAATTTACCAGATATGTGTAAAGTAATCTTCATTTAAGTTTTGGTATCTGTAAAAAAAAAAACTGCAGCTAAATTTTTTTCTTATATTTTTCAACAACTACTTATCCAAATTCAATAAAATTTTTATTGAATTTGGTTTGTAAATTTTAAAAACTAAGTATTTTAAATGAAATTTTCTCAATAATTATTAGGTTAAAGTCAATAAAATTTTTTTTTTGTTTCAATTCTACAAGTTTGTAGAATTAAAATTGAAAAATTTTTATTAAGCTTAATCACATAGTTGTTGAGAAACTTTGCTAGAAAATACAAAAAATATCAAAGAATCGTCACATGTTTACATAGTTCAGCTGCCAAACCGGTAAAAAGGGTGGGTGAAAATCAGTAAATGCATTTGTTTTAAATTTCAAATTCAATTTAGTATTAAGCAATACAATTTCTATAAATAAAAAAAAATACTACATAAAAAGCAATTTCCAAACACTATATTGCTTTATAGAAAATAGATATTTTTTTTTTATATTTTAGTTTATTTTTATTAAGTCAAACCTAATACGTATTACAAGTTGGCCAATTAGTCTAAAACTTTGCCGTAATCAAGTTCCAAATTAAAATAACATCCAACTTCACAATAATACAAATTCTAGTTGCATATTTCTTATGAATTATCTGTATAATCAGATTTTGATGCATAATTTAAGATGCAGTAATTGTCTTGAATCTCAGCTGTAATGTTAATTCACTAATCTTGATTTTACTAATATAAATTAAGAATCTTTCAATCCTTGCTCATTATCATCAAGTTTTAGAATATTCATCTCTGAGCTCATGCTCACATAATGCTAATTAGAGATGAATTATAATAAAAAAATATTTTAGGTTAGCTATATACTTAAAATATATATTTATATAATAATACTTATCTTTAGTTATTTGACTACAATAAGACTTCTGAATAGATAGTATAATTAATAAATCTAGTGCAAAAACAGCATTCTAAAAAGCTACTCTAAGTCAACCAGTTTTTAATATAAATATAATAAAAATTATAAATCATATAATATTAAATGAATAATAAAGTAAACCTTATACTCTTCTGTTATAATAAAAATAAATTATTAAATTAAGCTCTAACAAACTCAATAATACTATAAATGCAATACGTATAAATTAATATAAAACAATATGATCTCATAATTACTACATAATTTATGCGGTCTACCTTATAAAAAGTATCTCATAACATATATCATCTTTTTTATTTGTCCAGATTTGATTTTAAGATTTTTCTCAAAATTTTTTGAATGATCACAATGATATAACTTTTCAAAACATTCATTAATAGATCTAAATTTAATATTAAACCTTTTAAAAACAAGTATACTATATATTTTAACATCTGATATTAAAATCACACAATCCAACCTTGATATTTTGCAACGTGCCTTACCTCAAGATTATGATTATACTATTGATTTGTTTAATAAAATTCAGGTATCTAATTTTTTGGATACATATAAAGAACTATTTGAAATGAATTTTCGTATAAACATTTTTATCATAGACGATGCCAAATCTTGGCTTGATAAGTTTTATGTTTTGCATAAAGTAACCATAAGAGAAACTCAAGGACGAGTTATTAAAGGTGTTCGATATCTTTATTCTAAATATTTTACTGCATCCATAGTCATACAGTAAAATTAAAATAAGGAAAAAGTGCTATTAATAGTGAAGTAAATGAAACTATAGAAATAAAAAAAAAGAGTAAAGTTAATACACATGTGTGAAATACTGAGTGCTCAGCAATACTTAGAATAAAGGTTCAAACCAAATATGATCCTTATTCATGTATAGTTTCACTATTTTTTCATCATAATCATCTACTTATATCAAGCTACACCATGAGCTTTCGCCCCATATCTGATAATACAAAAAATGTATTCTTTAAACTTTTTAACACTGGATATAATCCTGTAAGTGCATATAATACATACATGAAAAAGATTCAATTGAAATATGATAATGATAAGGTAGTGATGGCTAATAGAGTAGTATATTCATGTAAGTATAACATCTATAACCTTCATCAAAAATTTTTAAGCAAGTCAGTTGATGCACAAAATAGAAAAGAAATATTTTCTTGTTTAGCAAAGAAGATTGCTGAATTTAATAATAGTAATAAAGAAAATATGTGGATGCAGCCATATATCACACTAGCAGATAATAATCCCAGACAACTTTTTATATTAGTCATTATAATGAACCTTATGAAATGCTGTTACTCTTTATAACAGGCTAGTGAATTAGTCTACATAGATACTATGGCTACCTTTAATGTTCTCAATACTTCATTAACTATTATCTCAACAAATACACCTAGTAGTGGCTTACCTCTTGCCGCAATATTAATATCAGATGAGACCGCAATTACACTCACGAAGGCTCTAGATGTACTAAAACATATAATGTCTTCATTTGTATTTGATAGGCGTAGACCCATTATTGGGCCACAAGTTATAATGATCAATGATTCTAGTGCAGAAAGAAAGACATTGCACAATACCTGAGAAAAGACAACCATGTTGCTATGTATTTTTCATTTCTTGCAGGCAATGTGGAAGTAGTTATGGAAAAGAAGACATAATATTTGTATGAGTGATCATGTCATTCTTATTGAAAATCTAAAAAAAATTGTATTTGCGAAAACTGAGACAACACTTGAAAAAGCATATATAGAACTTATAACAAGTCAAACATACCTAAAATATCCATATTTTCAAAGACATTTTAGAACTGTGTAGGATCATTGTAAGGAAAGGGCTATTTTATTTCACTAGCAATTACCAATCTGTAACAATAATACAAACAACTTTGCTGAGACTGAAATATGGATTATAAAGAATATTATTTTTGAATGAATTCAGGTATTTAATATAGTGCAAAATTTTCATTTTATTATCAATATGATGGATTTATATTATACTCACAAATTTCTATCTGTAGCTCATAATAGGCTAGACAATTTTATTGCATTATGATTTTGTCTTTCAGATAAAAATAGTAAATGTTTTTATTAAACAATTAAAAAAAAAAAAAAGAAAACAGATAATAATTAAAGTTCAAATAATTAAATTTATCTCTACACTCATAGGTTAGCAAATTGGATTAAAGAATGATATTGAAATTATACAATGTTATTTAAACATAAAAGTAAAAAAAACTGAATATATGGTACCCATAGATATGAAACTTGAAATATGCAAATGTAATTCAACAGGAGCACCCTGTAGGTATCAATCTTCAATAGTAACTCTTTACTGAATTTGCAGCTTAAATCAAATACTCACAATGTCAGTGAGTAGCAGGTATTACTATGCTTATTTGGCATTAGGTAAAAAATGCCAAGAACTTGGGTTTTATGCAGATCTCCATCAAGCACATCTTGAACAAGGGCCTACATATACTGAAGAAATTAGAGGTATTAATAATTGTATAATTTAAATTTAATAATATATAAAAAAAATATACTTATCAAATTTAAATCTTCATTAGCACATCTTGAACAAGAACAAGAACTCACATATACCAAAGATATTAGAGGTATTAATAATTGTGTAAATTAAATTTAATAACATATAAAAAAAAAAGCTTATCAAACTTAAATCTCTAGGGTTTTCACAATCTTCAAGCAACGAAAGCACAAGTGATAATAAATCTGATAGTTTAGATAAAAATATTAATAGCGATGCAAGTGAAAATGAAGATAATCTTCACCAATTAGCTATAAATAAACTTCAGTGGTTCTACTATAATCTTGAAGATCTCCTTAAAGAAAATGACCCAACGCTTAATAAAAGTATACTTAAATTTGTAAAATTTTACAAGCAACATCACTGCTTACAAGATACTTATATCCGATCTTCAATATCTTCTTTTTTTCAATCATGTAACTAGAATAAAGGTCGAGTTAATAATAATAGTCATCAATGAGGAGGCAAGAGAATTAGAGTTCAAGTTATTGTAGCTACTAGATGCAGAAAAAAATCAAGTTATGGACTTAAAAAAGTCTGACAGGGAAGGCTAAAAAATAGTATATATAATGAGCATAAGAATGAAACACAAGAAAATCCACACCATTTTCACAAAAAAATTGGCTAACAAAAAGAGCTCATGACTTACAACAAGCTTTAAAGAAAAACTGACCAAATAGGATCTAATAAAATTTGAAATTATGAAATAGGGTTATATGCATGCTTAAAAACATTTTGTTAAATATTAAGATACTTTAAATATGTTATATTTAGTTAGCATTACTGGTAGTTAGCTTTTTCAATTAAGAAAAAATATCCTATGTTAAGGAATAAGTATAAAATTTATATGTATTGTTTTATATAAGATTGTATTTCACATAAGAATTTTATAAAAATTTGCCACCTCTGCAGTTTTATAACCAGTTCTATATATGCATGTACATAAGTTCATTGAACATTACATGATCATCATCATGTGAACTCAAACTAAGTACAGATTATAAATTCGCTATATTTGATATATTTTTATATTGGCTTTCTAAATACTTTCAATATATTAAATTAATTTAATTAAAACTGAACACTTGCAAAATAATTTAGAAATAGTTAAAACAATGCGAATTAACCAAAATAATATTACTTTTTAAACTAATTATTATATTTAGATATGTAAAAGATCTTGAATAAATTAATATACTTAAAAACAATTTATAAATATATATAGAAATTTACTGAACATTCTGTATTATCTATTGTTATATAGAAGCATTTCTTGATTTTATGTAATCAGATTAATAAATAAAAAAAACATATATAGTTTTAATATAATTAAATGTAAGAGGTTTATATATATCTAATAAAAGCAAAATCTTTACCTATTTTACAAATAAATTATTAATCTAAACCACAAAAACACTAAAGGAAGTAACAAAAATCAGGTGATTTTTTAGAAGAAGAGGTGTAAAAAAAGTTAAAATTATATATAAAGACCTGATTAAATATATAATAAAAAGGGAGAAAGGAGGGTATGCCTCTGATAAAAAAAATTAGGTGATAAATGACACTACTCTAAACATTTATGCACGGTTGCGATTTTATTTAAATAAAATTGAAATGATTAATGAAAATAAATGATAGAAAAATTACAAAGTAGATAGTAGAAAATCAATATATTTTAAAAAGTTTGCAATAATTTAAAATAAATCAAAAAGTACAAAAGAAATTTATTAAAAATATCTTTCGAATAAATTTAAATAAATTTGAAATATTTTAATATTATTTAAATTTATCAAATTTAATATATTAAATACATTTGATATATTTATATATTGATTTTCTAAATGTTTTTGACATATTAAAATAATTTAATTAAAACTAAACACCTGCGAAATAATTTAGGAATAGTTAAAACAATGCAATTTAACCAAAATAATATCACCTTTTAAACTAATTACTATATTTAGATATGTAAAACATTTTGAATAAATTAATCTGCTTGAAAACAATTTATAAATATATATAGAAATTTACTGAACATTCTGCATTATCTATTGTTATATAGAAGCATTTCTTGATTTTATATAATCAGATTAATAAATAAAAAAAACATATATAGTTTGAATATAAGGGGTTTATATATATCTAATAAAAGCAAAATATTTACCTATATTGCAAATAAATCATTAATATAAACCACAAAAGTACTAAATATTTGTATACAGTTGTGATTTTATTTAAATAAAATTGAAATGATTAACAAAAATAAATGATAAAAAAAAGGGTGTGGCAATTTAGTAAAGTGGTGGAGTTGTCGCACCCCCAAATGGCAGGTCTAGAGTTCGAATCCCATGGACAACGATTTTGAAAAAACTAGATCTGTATCGGTTAATGTTAAGATTATCAGTTGGATCCAGACATCTGTAATCTTGATCACACCATCTCGAATAGGAGCTTCGGCATAATAAATCCAGGAAACCGGAATTACTAAAAACCCGTTTGGCAAGTCCCGAGTTGGGAGTAGCAGCGATCTTTGACAGTGCTACAGGAAGACTGAATTTGGAACCGGAAACTGAGACCGGAGAACCGAGCGACCAGGTCCTTAAGTGGAGGACACACTAGCCGAACCGCCAGCTCGCCATCGGAGGAAAAGGACTTGTGCTCTGGAAGCATGTACCAAAGGGAGGGAGACTATAAGGCACCTAGAGCCTGGGCAGACCAACCCTTCTGGGTTGCTAGCTGGAAGTAAGGGAGGGACCGATAAAGAATCCGGAAAAGAAAGAAGTTGAAATGTGGGTACTGAGGTTGTTGTGAACCTTGCAAGAGCAGGTATACATAAGTGAAAACTAATTAGGAAGGTTGTGGCTTGAGATACAAATCAGGTTATGGTAGTATTTGAAATGATAGCTTGAGATACAGAGCCAGTAGCAGCAGCACAACATGTACTAGTTGAGGAAAGTTACCAAACATGCAGGTGAGTACATGTGTGGGACATGTACTATTCTGTTAGGTTTACTACAAGGATAAATGCCTATGTGGCTAAAGTCTTAGGGTCCTTACACGGCATTGCTAATCTCATTAAGAGTGTTAGGGTAAAGTGTGTTACAGAAATGGAGCCAGAGGATTTAAATAGGTATCCCCATAGTTAGGTGCAGGTACGGCAGCTAGTGTGGAACCTAGGGCAGACTACTTAAATAGGTAACCAAAAGTTGTATGTATGGCTAGTTGTACTCTCGTTAGTTAAATAATCAGAGAGCTTAGTAATAATAATATCCTGATCTGTTGGGTATTAGTGGGGCTGAAAGTTCCGCTAATTCACATACGGTCAGAGTATTATTAATTAATACTCCCGTGATCTTGAATAGTGATCGGGGTATTAAATAGGTAATCTTCTAGTTAGGTTGCAGGTATGGTGGCTAGTGTAGAACCCAGGCGGACTAATTAAATTAGGTACCAAAAGTACATGTGTGGCTAGTTGTATTCTCGTGAAATTGATGTAATATCGTACTTATCTGAATAAAGCTAAGTGCCAGGGACCTAAGTAGTCACCTTAATATTAAAAAAAAAAAAAAAAGAACCAAATTAACAAAAAAAAAGATTTTTGAAAAATTAATTTTTTTTTTTTTTTTTTTTTTTTTTTTTTTAAGTGGGGTCTTTTCCTTAATTCCTTTATTATTTGTTATACAAAGTTAATTTACAATCTTGTTTACATAAGTTTTTAGGAGAAATGAAGATTAAGCTAATTTATTTCAGATCTAAACCTTAGCTAGGTAAGTCAAAAACCTCTAGTCTATAAAATTGGGCAAGAATAAGGGGAAGTATATAAGTCTATGTAATTTAGTAACCAATGGTTGTAAATAAGTTAACTTGTTAGGTTTTGGATATGATTGGTGTGTCAAATGTTGGTGGTTATTAAAGTAAGTTTTGTTGATTGGTATTAGGTTGCTTGATGAAGTTGAGATCCGGCTAGATATTCAGATTTTTTTTCTTATTTCAGTAGTTAGCTTATTGTAGAATTCGGGTACCAGTTGCATGGCTTGACTAGGCAGTTGAAAAGGTAGAAGCGCTGAGGTAGTGATGAATCCAATCAGGAGATTGTTGTTGAGGTAGATGTTATAGAAGGCTTGAATAAAGGAATTACGATTAGTAATATTTGCATTATATTTTAATGCAATGTGGTCAATGCAGTCAGGGATTTTGCCTAAAATGGACAGTGTAGATCGCATCTTGTATGGTATAGAAATGTCGATCACATGATTCTAGATTATTTGGTTGCATAAAAATCATATGTGATTAATCAATCAAATTTAACTACAACAAAATTTGCTTATTAATTAAAAGAAGTTAGTTTCCATCTACTTTTTTTATAATTGTTTATTTCGAGTGATCAAATGGGATTATTTAAAGTAGATATCTTATAATAGCTATTTGTATCTTGTTTGATATCGAATAAATAAATAAAATATCAAATGATCCCATGTTAATAAAAAATGTTACATAGCTAATCAAATTCACAGAATGATACAGAGATTATTCTAGAATTTAATTTTTTAATTTAGTAAAATTCCTGACTGTATTACTATAATCTTTTTCTGTATTATTATTAGAACTTTCCTCTGTATTATTACTAGAACCTTTCTCTGTATTATTGCTAGAGCCTTCTTGTGTATTAATGCTAGAGCCTTTTTGTATATTAATACTAAAACCTTCACTAATATCATTTAATTCTTTGTGAATATATATATAATTATATAAATTTGTTTGTGGTTCAAGTTGATCATAGTCAAAAATTAAACAGTCTTCTTTTCTATCCTGTGAATTAAAAACACTATAGCACTTAAAAGATTTATAAATAAGCATAAGATTTATACTGTTCCATGCATCTAATAATTAAATTGTATGCAGGATATTGAATATGACCTTTTTTAGTAAAAGTATAAATTTCACTGGCTATTCAATCATTATAGTAATTTCGCATCTATATGTATCAAATAAATAAATAAATAAATCTATTATATTTATTTATATAATATATAATTTGTATACTTTACTTCTGCTTTAAATGATTTGTTAATGGCAACATCTAATAGTTGAACTTTTGAGGTTTAACTATATCAGTAATATAAGTAGTGAATAAATTTAAACCTAAAATAAATGTGAGTCTACTAATATTCTTGATTACAAATTTCACATATTTTTTATTCACTATAACATTCTATCTTTATTCATCCATCCTTTAGAATTTGTATATACAAAAACTCTAGCAGAAAATACTTGTTATAGAACATTAACTAATTTAAAGATAATAACTAGAGCAATTTAGTCCCATTGGCTAAACAAGTAAGTATAACAATAAAACATGATTTTTTATGTTTACAGGTCCGAATTAAAACTGTATTTGCACCACAATTATCAATTGTAGTATTATTTGGAAGATCGAATGATAATAGGGTTTTGTCCATATTATTTATTAAAACAAGAAGATAATTATATTAAATTTGACTAGTGTTTTGACCTGGCTCAAAAAGTACAACCCAGGTGACCCGTCGGGTGACCTGCGGGTAACTCGGGTTGATCAACGGGTCTACCCGGGTACAAAGATTACCCGTTGTACCCAGGTTGACACCCGGGTTCATAGGATTTTAATACTAGAAAACGAAGAAAACTTTGCTTAAAAAAGTTTACAAACCAATAATTACATACTGTACAAGAATTTATCACATAAGGTTAAAACAGATAGAGCATATTAAACAGTATAATAAAGTTCTTTGGTTTAGATCTTACGCGTAATGTCTCAATCTTTTTTTTTGTTAGCCATTTTCAGCATATAGATCTAACATATAGTTAATATGACATAATATAGTAAATAGTAAAAATTTTTGCTTATAAGTGAGTTACTAATTATTTTTGATACTTATATTCTTTTGAAGTTTAGAAATGCCTTTATAGTAATTTTTTGTTAGTGAAATATTACATTCAAAAAAGTACTTTAAACTGTATAAATAATTTACTCAATGTCTGTCTATAACACCCGGGCATAACTTTTTAAGTCCAAGTAGATCGAAAAAGATTTAAGATCACTTTTTTTGTCTTATTTAGTACAAGTCAAGTTCTGCTTGTGCTACATATTATAAGTTATCTGCAAGAGTTCTTTATCTTGTCCAGATTCTTCCTTGTCCAAAGATTAAGATATAGATCGAAGATTTAGGCTATTATAAAATATAGATTGCGAATCATAGTAAG
>CAJVPU010001717.1:0-12144 GCA_910591775.1 Dentiscutata heterogama | reverse complement strand
AAAAATATGTATGAAGTATATTTTCATATGTACCGATATTTAGCTTAATGGTTAGTAATCTTTACCCCTAAAAAGCAGTTACGTAATTTTTGAGTTTAAATTTCTCCGGATAAAGTACTACGTTAAAAATGAAGTTTATACTTCTTAAACTTCGTAAAACTACTGTATTTTGAAAATCTACATAAATCATTTCTTTAGATTATGATATTAATCTTACAAAATAATATATGCAACTTACTTGTAGCGTTATTTATGC
Organism: Dentiscutata heterogama; assembly: GCA_910591775.1. Taxonomy (NCBI): domain Eukaryota; kingdom Fungi; phylum Glomeromycota; class Glomeromycetes; order Diversisporales; family Gigasporaceae; genus Dentiscutata; species Dentiscutata heterogama. The sequence continues at coordinate 11,888 of CAJVPU010001717.1, read as the reverse complement.
TCAAAAAAGGAAGAATTTTTTTTTTTTTATTTTCTTATATCGTCATTTTGAATTTATTCTTGCTCGTTCCAAGTATTTATCAAAGCAAATTTTTTTTAAGTTTATCGAAATTTCGAATAAATATCGTATCGTACAATCAACAATTAAAGCGATAAACAAAAAAAAAATTTTTTTTAATTAATAATACTATTTATACTGTTATTAAAAATACATTAATCCAGACAGAACTTTTTTGGAAGAATATTCGTGAATGGTTAAGTTGATAACGATAACAACGCCATCCCGGGTCATCGAATAGCAATAGCCATGACTTGATTAAGTAAGTTACGTAGTATATCGATATATCTTTTTTACATATCGATATACAGTTTAGTATAAGAGAAATTTCTGGTTACCGAGATGATCTTGTGATCAACTTTGAGTCACCTGAGTTTGCAAGTTTAGATTCTGGTTAACGCTAAACACTAAACTCAGTCGATTCGGAGTTGATCACATGTGGCTAATCAAGTAACGGGTACAGGATCATATTTGAGTTTGAAAAAGAATTTTAAAACTAAAAAAAAAAAACAAAAATTAGTAAAATATCAAAAAGCATTACCGGTATGTTACGTAGTTATTATCAATATATTATTTTAATAAGATAACAAGATTTCACTTTGTCTTGTTTGTTAACATTGTGTGATAAATATAAATATAATTTTTAGATATGAAGACAATTTCATCATTGTCAGATATTTTAGTAATATTAAAATGAAAATTATAAGAGTAATTTATGCGTAAAACTAATATTGTTGCAGGTTTTAGGTGCATAATAAACGCTTAGTTCACCCTACTGGTTAATCTTCTTAAGCAAGATTCTACGTACGTACTGTATTGTTTGATCAACCTGCGACAATAGGGGCGATCCTTTTTTTTACTATCCTTACAAAAAAAAAGGTAATTAAAGTTAAGTACACACCCTACAAGAAGTTTGTAAGACTCCAAACGTGGAAATTGAGATGTATTTTGGGGTAAATAATACTGTATGAAATGGGCCTTATTATATATTACCAAATGAAATAATTTGTGTTTGTCAAACTAGGCGCTGATGCAGGGTGATGGTCTTAATCAGAAAAAATATATATATATCATATTCTAAAACATTTTTTTTTTAAAAAAAAAACAAAAAAAATTTTTTTTTAATTTTATAAAAATTTTTATTTACCTTATTTTATATTTTAGAGAATAACTAGAGGAATAATCAACTAATATGATTCTTTCAATATTATTGTCGTTGCTGCTAATCTCAAATAGCATATATTTCAGCGAAATAAATGTATTAGCAGACACTAATAATTGTAATACCAATAGAGCAAACGATCCATGCGTTATGGCAAATGCTTCATTGAGACCTTGTGGCTCAAGTGTTCCTAAACCTTCAACAACTTCATCGACTACAGAATTACATATTAATAGTATGTACTAATAATTTGATTATTTTTAATTAATCATTTTGTTGTGGTAAATTTTTCGCATTAAAATATATATATATATATATATTATAATTATAGAGGCAAACGTAACGAGTTGTGCTTGTAATCAAGCATTCTACAATATTTTGTCATCATGTGCAGCATGTATGGCGTCTACAAGCGGTTCAGATGTTCATGTTAGAGATTTGTCAGATTATAAAAAGGATTGTACTAATTTGGGTGCTGTATTTGATGAAAATGCGTATGTCTTATTCTTGAATTATTATTATTTATTTGAACTGTTTATAATTTATAATTCATATAATTTTAATTATTTATTATATTCATATTATTATCATTTAGTCCCGTACCTACAAGCGGTTCAAGTTCAAATTTTGTTTTAATAATAGTATTTGTAATTATTGCAATTATTGCAGTTGCAATTGTAGCATCACTTGTAATTTGTCAACTTTGTAGACGAAAAAGACAAAAAAATCAAAATGCAGCGGCAGCATTTAATGAGATAATACTCCCTGATAGTCATTACACAGGTGCTCAAAATCGATATTCAATTCCACAATCAAATGTTGGTTATTCTTCAGCTCCACCTCCTCGATATTATTAATAAGTAAATGAGTTTTTAGTTCATTGTATGAACTTTTTTCTCATATACGAGTATGAGGTAGAAGGTGGATAAAAATATATTGTCAGTAACAATTATTGCATAGACATCTAAAATTATTTAATTTTAATATGTAATTAACTTTTTTTTTTTAAAAAAAAAAAAAGACCATAAAATATCGTCATTAGCAATATTGTGAGAGCATTAAAATGTAAAATGAGGAAAAAAAAACTTTTATTTATTAAAAATATTTGTAAATACAATAACTGTTTATCTTGGTGAAAATAATTATCATAATTTATATTATTCATCGGTATGATTTTGAGAGATTATTATATTTATCATGATTTATCGGTGTTTGTACGCGTCCAAACGTCTGCCACTTTACACGTATTCGCGTACATAAAAAAAATACAATGAACTAAAAATTACTGTACTGTACAATTAATTATCATTACACAAAGAATTATTACAGGCAACCTTTTTTAGGATCCTCATACTGTAGTTAATATTCGCAAATAAAAAAATAAAAAAGATGACGCGCCCAAAATTAAAAAAAAATTTTACTAATATAATATGTATCCAATAAAATCACGAAATGATAAAACATAATAAAAATAATTAGGGCCGTCAATTTCTTACTTGAATAAGTTTGAATAGGTTGCACAAAAAAATACCAATAACTTAAAAATAACAGCTTTATTCAATATATTAAGTAAAAATGATTAACATTCAATTTTGCAGGAAGTTATACAAAATTTATAGATATGCTTGGAGATGAACATGAAAGAAAACATCAAAACGATTTTCACATGATCAACATAACCGTATTCTAATTCCGATTATGCTGATCATGTAAAATCAAGAGGGACTACAAAATTTTTGGGGAGCATTATCGTTATCGTTATTACCCGAATTATTAAAAAAAAAAAAAAAAGCATTCTTATTTATCGTGTATAATAACAGGTTATGTCTTTTTTCGCATTTTCACGTAAATCAAGATGAACTATTAATATATTCTATTAATTCACCACAGTTTTTCCCGAGTTGATTCACTATTTATTCCCTGGCACGGCGGAAATAATGAATTATTTTCTCGGATTTTTTTCGGAGCCGAGGAGAAAAATCCGGAGGCTATTTCCCAACTGAGTTTAAAATTAAGCCTTGCAAAAAATAACACGTAAATTTCCTTTAAAAAAAAAAACTAGTAAAACGTGGAATTACGAATATTAAATGAGGATCCATTACGTTAATTTTTTATTTAAAAAGGTTAAAAAAAGTTTAGAATTAAAATCATTAAATTAACAACGGTAGATCCTTCGGAAACCGGTCAAGTTGGCCTACATTAGGTTAAATTAGGTTAGCGTTAAGATAGTGTTGATTATAGATCCGATCAATTTTTTTCGGAATTTTGACCCAATCCCAGACTCTTCATACTGTCATATAGGATTTACAGCTGCTATCCAAAGTATTTTTTTTTTATTTGATAAATAATTATATTTAGGGATAAAATTATGTTTCATGGTAATTTTGACCAGTAATACATATTTCAAAATTTATTTATTGACAAATATATATATTATTTAACTAACCAGTCCGATTGGTTTCGAGCACTAACATCTTTTTCTATTTTTTTTGGCCTAACCTTTTTTTTTTTTTTTTTTTTTTGATTTATTGTTATTTATCATGGTACATTCTCTGTACAAATACATAAATACATCAGTGTAGAAAATAAATCGGCAAATATATAATAGAAACAGAAATTGTTATTTTATAATTCATAGCTCAACTATGAAGATGGATATATTTGCCGATTTCTGAAAATATATTTCAAAGAACTTATATTCATTAAAAATTCATTAAATTATACTAACTAAAAATTTTGATAATTAATTTCATTAAAAGGCGTTTCTAGGACATCTCACCCAAATTATCTATCAATATTTACAATTTATACAATTTATTGATTTTGTTCTAAGTTAACTCTTATTTCAGTTTGCCCAGTAAAACCAGTCTATGAGGCTGTAAAAAAAAAAGAATAAATTAGTTACAAACTAAATACTTAATAATAATAATAATAATAATAATGAGATTGAAAAATAATGTTGATAAATACGTACATTCTAAAATCTTCATCTTTTGGGATAAGACATTTATTCATATTTGAAATACGTTGATATGCTGCTGCTGTTTGCAATTTCTGAATGTCTGATTTAAAAAAAAATAAAAAAATAAAGATAAGAAAATACGCAAATTTTAAAATTTGACAAAAATAGATAATTATACAATTTAAAAAAAAAAACCTACGATTGTTGGTCGGAAATAACCACTCCCTAGATTCCCTAAAATTTTCATAATAAATTTCAGGACTTTGTTTGCTCAATGTAAAAATACAGGATTCTCTTTGTTTATTCCCTGCAGAATTTAATATCACAACAGAGCTTTGTTTATTTTCTAAGACATGCGAAATTAATGAGTTACGTGGTGGACTACTCTGTGAACTTGTACGAGGTGAATTGACATGACGATCACCAGCGGTTCTTGAATCTGGTTTATTTGTAAGATCATGAGATCCATTTCGTGAATTTTGTAATTGTAATAAACCTGATTTGACTAAAAAATTTTATTAAGTACGTATTAACGTTAACGTTAACGTTAAATATTGTTAGATAAACTTTTGAATCATAATTTGTACTAATACTTACTCTCGTTGACATCAGTTTTATTATTCAACATTGGAATTAATCTGCTAATATACTTTGCTTTCCTATGAGGCATAATACGTTGTCTTTCCTGGTACAAAACCCTTCGTATCCCTCCGTTTCCTTTGATCCCAACCTCGAGTCCTATTTCACAAAATTCACCACTTATTCCATTCATTCCACTTTCACAAATCATTTCATTTAAAACTTTTTCAATAACTTCAATACTTGGTCTGTTTAAAGGATCTGAATCCAAACATGAAGAGATCAGTTTTTTATATTCAGTTGGCATATCTTCAATCATAATAGGTCTTAAATTATTGTTAACGATTTCTTTTTGTAAATCATTATCATGAGGACGTTCAATAAATGGTCTTTGACCTGACCATATTTGCCATATGATCATACCAAGAGAATAAATATTCGAAGATTTTGTATAAGTTCCAGATACTAAAGTTTCCGGTGCTAAATATGGCATTACTCCAAATATATTATTATTAAGATTCGTAGATTTTGATTCTGTTGGACTCGAATTAGTGCGTCTACGGAAGGTTAATTTTATTGGTTCAGATGAGCGTCTAATTTTGGCAGGGTCAACGGGTTTACATAGACCAGTATCTCCTATATAAGCATCACCATTTTCATCAATAAGGATATTTCCAGAGTGCAAATTTTTATGAATTAAACCTGATTCATGGATCTCTTTAAGACCACCAACAATTTGAGAAATAAGTTTATGGGATTGTGGAAACGTAGTATAAGGAAGGCGAGAAAGGTATGTTTGTAAATCATATTGAGAACAATGTTGAAAAACCATCATGAATTCATGTGTCTTTGGATCACGTGTTATTCCATAACACCGCAGGAGGCCGGAAATTGTATAAGTGTTGTTTGATGGGATGTGTCTACTAAGTATTCTCAACTACGTATTACATATTAAAAAGTTAATTAACGTTAATTGATGTTTTGAGAATTAATGTACGTAGTACGTTATCCGGATATGTAATAACCGTTAACGTTAATTTTAACATAACAGATAACGCATTTCAGCATTTAGATATACATACCTCTTCAAAAAATTGAGACTTAACATTTTGAGAACCCGATAATGATTTTAACGTAACCTTTTTCGGCCCACTCCGTTCCCATTTCGGCATTTGTGGATCCTGCGCCCCATCCTTATATTCAAAGACTGGAGGTCCATCCCGTGGACCATCAATCCATTCAGCCTCCCAAACCGTTGAAAAGCCACCTTTTCCAATATATTTAATATTTTGGAATTTTTCATAAGGAATATATTCAATAAATGAAAAAATTGAACCTGCATTCGCTTGAATGCTCTTAATAACTAGATCAATGTCTTGATTTTGGCATGTCCATTTAGGATAGAAAGTTTGATAAGCATAGAATTCACATTGGCGACACCAATTATAATAAAATCGAGGTAATGAGCACTTAGGGCATTTGCCAAATTTTGAGGATGAAGATTGCGGTGTTGACATATTTATCGTTATATAGTAAGTAATGGTTTTTTTTCGGTTAATTTTAAAAGATTCTTCAAGAATCAAAAAAAAATTTAAATTTAAATTTAAATGAAGGAATAATATTATATATATCTATATATATAATTTATTTTTTTTAAAGGAGTGAAAAACAAATGATACCGATTCAAGTTAAGTGAATCTAAGTACCAATAGTATTAATTAGGGTAAAGGAACGAAAAGATCTTGCACTGCAAGAAGTTTAGTAAGGGGAATCAGGGAGTACTCAATCACAGATAAAAATGGAATAAGCAAAGTCAGAACTATATTTATAATCGCCATAGGTAAAATTTAGAGTATGTACGTCTTTGTTTTATCAAAAAAAATAGTAATTAATGCGAATATAAACAATAAACATATCATAATCGGCTTAAAGTACGTACAAACATTTATCATCTTACGATGCCTTAAAGAGTAACACAATGAGTGTTCAATAATTATTCGATATATAGGAATAAAGGATTGATTATAACAGATAAAGTAAATTTACTTATGGGGATAGATATGTATGTGCAGTACATATGTCTTTACAACGATTAAATAAATGCTCGTGGGGTAATTACCAATAAAGTTATACTTTCTAATTATTATTAAATTCTGTATTACCAAAGTAAATGATGTTGAAAAGTAATTAGCAATACCAATAGTTAACGTTAACCCCTAAATAAATAAAACTGTTATAAATTGAATTTATAAATATCATAAAATTTAATTTTAAGTTTCTTATTTCGTTTTTAAAAAAAACAAGGGAGGACTTTAAAAAAAATTCAAGTGAATTTTGAATAAACTTTCAACTATTATTAATGAAACTCATTTAATCCTATAAATGCTATTCATGACGTATTTTCGTAAAACCTCCTAAAACTTTAAAATACTGACATAAAAAAAAACAAATCATAATGTTGATCGGTACGTATTTGATATTTTAAAATCATGTTCAATAATCAGAACAATAAAATTTATGGACTTTTCCGTTATTTCACTCGCTGTTTTCCTGAAAAATTATGAAACGACAAACAACGACATTCTGAATTCCAAATCCAAAAAAAAGACAATCTTAATCCAAATAATTAAAAAAAAAAAAAAAGTCTTCAAGAAAAATTGTTGCTTATAAGTATAATTCTGTTAATTGTCTTACTACCTTACATACACAATGCATTTAAGACCAATAAAATCGTTATAGACATGATTTTCATAATGCCTAACTCGTGGAATTGTAATAGCGATAACACTTTAGATTCCCTTAATATATTAATTGTGAAATGTCTTGGTTCCATTTTTAGAAATGAATAATATTCACCAATTAAAATTTTACAGTATACAAAAAGAAAAAAATACACAAAGATGAAACACTGTATTTTGAAACATGTAGTCCTTTTGTTGTAACATTTCTAAACGTGATATCTGTTCCTGGTAATAATGGTAAGACAACTGAACTGGTGCAAAAAAGTAGCTAACTACGTAAGTGATAACTGCGGATTATGCTATGTTTTTTAACTTTGAGGCGAAACTTTATGCATTAAAAGATAGATTCGGATTAAAAAATATTTTCCCTGAATATCGTAATTTATCTCGACTTCAATCGTTAGATCTTATTCTCCTTGTTAATGCGTAAACAAAGAATATTTGTTCAACAAATTTAGTAAATTTCGATAAAATATTTATCTCGTTTTCCGGTTTATGCTATTTAGATCTCCTACAGATCTTAAAATCTACATATACATCTTTCTTTATGACAAAGTTATTGCTGAGGTTTCTACAAATCAAATGGAATAAAGAACATTGAAAAAAATCCAACATCTTCTTAAGAAATATAACACCCAATAATATATTTCAATTGTTAATTATTCTTTAGTTCAAATTTGGCATGAAAAGTAGATCTAAAGATCTTGTTAATGTGAGATCTTTCAAAAATATTTACTTTAAAGAGTTGATACTCTAAAACTTGGCAAGATATGCTTTAAAAAAAAAAAAAGCAATGTTTAAATTAGTAAAAATTGCAACTATGTACTTTAAAAATTTTTTTATTATTTTATTATTTGTAAATTTTTGCAGCTATTATGTTTTTTAAACAATTTGTCTAAATTATAATTAAAAAATAATAAAAAGTTTTTATTAGAGTATGGACAGGAATTAGCTGATTTTAATTTACTATAGGCCCTACCCTCTCTCTCTTTTTAATTAATAAAAGTTATATAGTGCATTATAGATTTTTAGACCCTCTTAGAAAATTAGCTAATTTCTTTTTTTTTTGGTATTAAGGTGAGGCCTTGCTCGTATCTTTATTGGGTAATTTATACAAGTAATTACATATACAGTCAAACCTCTCTATAATCACATATTTGGGATACATAAAAGCGTGATTGTAAAGAAGTGTAACAATTATAGAGGTTAAATTTATTATATTTAATAATAGTTTGCTTTTAAATAAATTGTTTTTAAAGAAATGTACTTATATAGGAGGTGACTATAGGGAGGTTCGACTGTATATATAACAACTTATTTTGTATAGTAAGAAAAGAATATAAACTACATGCAAGAATGAGAGCTCAGGCTAAAAACCTGGCTGGGGCTAAGTTAATTATCTGTGATCTAAACTTACTAGAGTGGTCAAGACTCACCTAGATTTTAATAGTTAGTATATGGTTTGTATGTATGCTAAATTAAATCCACACTGTGGACCACTGGTTGAAAATTAGTTAATTTCTGTCCGCTCTCTTATTGTATTTAATTATACTAAAAGAGATCTTATTTAGTATAAATACTATAAGTATATAAAATTAATATAAAGCCAAACAATCAAAATAAATTATCAGTTACAAAACATATTTATATAAGTGCTATTACTTATAAATCAAATAAGTTAACTTTATATACACAGGTAAAATGAGCTTCAATAGAGAGCCTTCCTATTGCTGCCAGATTTTGGCTTCAAAAAAGGTCAATAGAGTATCAATTAATAGAATACTAATAAAATACCAATAGGATACTAACTATCCAATAAAGTCTTTACTAATTATAAATTATTTAATTAATAATTACTAATTGGAGACCAATAGGATATTAAACCTTCAATAGAGTTTAATCAATAGTCACCAATCGGAACCTCCTAGTGTAATATTTATATTCAACTATTAGGTAGTTTAGCTTTTACAATTAATCTTTACTTATATAGCTAATATTAAATAATACTGTTCAAAATTAATTTGGGTTGATGGCTGAAACTAAAACTAAAATATTCTGTCTGAAACTATGCTAAAATTTCAAAACTATATTGAAATTCTGAAACTTTTCTAAAACTAAGATCAAAAACCTTACTGCTATTCTTATAAATTTAGAAACAATTGATAAAAATTTGCTAGTATTATAGCTGTTTTCATAATTGCTAGGCCACTCTAAAAAAATTTGCCAAAGTCTATTCGACTGAAGCTAATAAGTTATTTTGGTTTTAAACAACATATAAATATATAATACTTGCAAACTAGTACAAATTAATATAGGTAGAAAATAATATCAAAAAAAGTCATAATCATGTAATTACCAACTATTTCTATCTATATAATATAATGAGATCAGAAAGTAAGATAGTTAATTTTAATATTTGTATACATAAATTTTTTTAAAACAAATTAAATTAATATTATTTGATATTTCTTCCAAAAAGGTTCAGAAATATTAGTGAATACATGATCGAGACTTTTTTGCTATCACTATTGGTAAATTATTTAAATTCAATTTGTTTAAAATTATTTTATATTTATTAAGAAAGTTCAACTTACTATATATTTAAAACCTTTTAAGTGAATATTTTGCATAAATTTTTGTACAAATTAAACATATCATACATGTTAGATAAAGTGAAATTTTAATAAAGTGTTAAAAAAGGTAATATTGTAAATGCAATATAATATTAAACAATATGCTATAGTTGTATACCAAAATTAATAACTTATTGCCTTTGATCAAATAAACTTCAGCAAATTTTTTTAGTATGGCCCAGAAATTATGAGTAAGAGTTTTGCAAATCTGGCATATACTGATGCAAAAATAGGCATATAAGATATAAGCATAACTTTACTATAAATTTAGGGCACAAGTATAATTTAAATGAGCTTTACATAAGTACTAGTACAAGTAATATTAGTGCTTGGGTAGTAAAAAGTAATCAAACAGTATTTTAATTCCTAAATAGCATATACTAGTTTGTATAAAATTACATAAAAATTCTATTTAAAAACTTTTTATCTACCAGATATAATATAAATATTTATTAAATTTGAATTTATTACTATAAAAAATATTTATATTTTTAAAAAGTTTTTTATCTAGTTTAGGTTTGTTATGCATCTACTATCTTTTCAATATTTTTTACTTATTTCTTTGCTAAAAAAGATTATAAAACTTTTCAAATGCTTATATCAAAGTAGTATTAATTACAGTTGTTAGACAAAACCTTGAGGTTTTGTGCTAATAAATATCAAAATCTAGTTTTTTTTTTCATTAATTAAAATCTTAAATAAAAAATAATAAAACTGATAAAAGGTAACAAAACTAAAGAAAAGTAATAATACTAAATGAAAGGTAATGAAATTGATAAAACTGCAAAGAGCAACAAGCCTAATAAAAGACAAAAATATAGATAAATATTATTAAAACCTATTGAAGATAATGTAAATAAAATATATTAATATTGATCAACTGCAAGAAAATTGAACATTTCTTGCAATTAGTAATTAAAACTATAAATTAAATAAAGTATTGATTAGTTTGTTTTTAACTAAAGTAAATTTAAAATATATATTTTTGCTACTTTATTCTTATAATTTTGAATAAATTCCTGATTTAGCTAGTCAGATTTTCTTAAATTTATAAGCCAAAAAGTAAAAATTTATATTTGTTATAATTATTAAATAATCAAAAATTCTGATACTTAAAAGAGTAAATTTTTTACATTATACATAATATTATAAAGCTATTTATTGATATTGATATAATTTAATACCTGGCTTTAATCTAATTAGGAGTATAAATTAGTAGCTTATTTTCACCCTTTGCAGGTATACTATAATTATATACTTGTTTTCTTTTTTCAACCATTGCTTTGTCAATATAATATTGCAAAAAATTATACAACTAATTAATATTTAAATATTGTTAGGTTATAACTAGATAGTATTAATTGAACAAATAAAAATGAATTTATAGTAAAGAAGTGCTATTGAAGATTTTAGATTACAACTATCTGCTTTTTAGATTTATTAGGATCTGATTCTGATAATTCTAGACTGTGATATTTGTTATTTATCATTATTAGATCTAATATATAAGATTGAAATTTCCTTATAATTGGGTCTTTAAGTCTTATCAAAGTTTTAATTTTTCTCACCTTATATTCTCTTTTCTATATAAAAGAAATAATTAAAGATATATAAATAATAGTATCATACATCACAAAAATTGAGTAAACAAACAAGACAAAACGCATAGAACCAGCAAAACATTAGAACATATCTTGATTTATTAATTATTAACTACTGCCGCAAGGCAAATAAATATTACCAAGTGCCCCGGG